>CAUYQV010055821.1:0-257583 GCA_963574575.1 Galagoides demidoff
CAGCCTCAGCCTCCCAGAGTGCTAGGATTACAGGATGTGAGCCACTGTGCCCGGCCCTATTTTTTTTTTTTAAAAAGTATTTTAGGCTCGGTGCCTGTGGCTCAAGCGGCTAAGGCGCCAGCCACATACACCTAAGGTGGCGGGTTCGAATCCCCAGCCCGGCCCACCAAAACAACAATGATGGCTGCAACCAAAAAATGGCCGGGCATTGTGGCGGGCGCCTGTAGTCCCAGCTACTTGGGAGGCTGAGGCAGGAGACTTGCTTGAGCCCAGGAGTTGGAGGTTGCTGTGAGCTGTGATGCCATGGCACTCTACCCAGGGGGATAGCTTGAGGCTCTGTCTCAAAAAAAAAAAAAAAAGTATTTTAGAAATATATGCATTGTAGCATCACACCCCTCCTTAGTGCTTATTTCCTAACCACAGTAGCTGAGTGAAGATGACAGGCGTCCACTCAGTGCCAGGAGCTTTGCATGACCTGTCTCACTCAGTCTTGCCACATGAGGAAATAGAAGTTTTCAGAAGTTAAGTAACTCTCCACAAGTCCCACAGCTCATGTTGTAAGATTTCTCTGGTTTCAAAAAGCATGAGTCCCCTCATTGCTGACCGATGGACACAGAGGAGGTGAGGGTCCAAAGGACACAGCCCACCAGGCCCAATGAAGTTTCAAACTTCAAACTAAGACAAAAGACTAATCTTATTTTTGTGTTTTAAGTTTGGAGATACTAAACTTAGGATAGTGTTATACTAAACTTATAACATTAAAATACTATGTATTTTATACTATATTAGGGCACTATCAGATACCCAGGAGCAATATTGAAGGCAGGGACATAAGGGATAAACTTATTTTTCTCACATTTTGCCTAGGGGCCAATCTATGTGAAATTAAAAATTAAGATTTGTTACGCAATAATAGCCGAGTTGAGAAGATAATCAAAGACATAACTCCATTTATAGTAGCTTCAAAGAAAATAAAATACCTAGGAATATACCTAACAAAAGAGGTAAACAAATTCCATAAAGAGAATTATGAAACCCTAAGAAAGGAAACAGCAGAAGATATTAACAAATGGAAGCGCATACCATACTCTTGGCTGGGAAGAATCAACATTATTAAGTTTAACAACCCAAAACAATCTATAGATTCAATGCAATCCCCATTAAATTACTAACATTATGCTTTGAAGAACTGGAAAAAAATAGTTCTTTGTTTTGTACGGAACCAGAAAAAATCCCATATAGCCAAGGCAATTTTTAGTAATAAAAATGCCAGAGGCATCCCTCTACCAGACTTCAGGTTATATTACAAGTCCACAGTGATCGAAACAGCATGGTATTGGCACAAAAATAGAGATCATATGGCACAGGATAGAAAACCAAGAGATGAAATCAGTCTATAGTCATTGGATCTTTGCTAAACCAAACAAAAGCATAGACTGTGGAAAAGAATCCCTATTCAATAAATGGGGCTGGGAGAACTGGATAACAATATGTAAATGACTGAAATTGGACCTGTACCTTTCTTGACTCAAGATGAATAAAAGATTTAGATCTAAGACAGGAAATGATAAAAATCCTAGAAGAAAGTGTGGGAAATACTCTTGAGGATGTCGACCTGGGAAAAGATTTCATGAAGACTTCAGCGGCCATCATGACAATAACAAAAATAAACAAATGGGACTTAATTAAGTTGACAAATCTTCTGCACAGCTAAGGACACAACAAATAAAGCAAAAAGACAACCTTCAGAATGGGCAAAGATGTTTGCATGTTACGAGCCTGACAAAGGCCCGAGAATGAGGATCTGTAGAGAACACAAATTAATCGATAAAAAATGCAAACAATCCCATCTATCACTGGGCAATAGACTTTAACAGAACCTTCGCTGAGGGAGACAGATGAGTGGCTAACAAATATAAGAAAGAATGCTCATCATCCCTTAATCATCAGAGAAATGCAAATCAAAACCATCCTGAGACTTTACTTAACCCCAGTGAGAATAGCTCACATCACAAAGTCCCAGAGTTGCAGATGCTATGCTGGTGTGAGTGTGGAGAGAGAGGGACACATTTACGCGGTTGGTGGGACTGCAAATGAATATAACCTCTTTGAAAAAAAGTAGGAGGGGTCCTCATAAAACTCAAATTAGACCTCCCATTTGACCCAGAAATTCCACTACTTGGCATCTACCCAGAAGAAAAAAAATCATCTTATAAAGACATTTGCACTAGAATGTTTATCACAGCTCAATTTACAATTGCCAAGATGTAGAAGCAGCCTAAATGCCCATCAACTCAGGAATGGATTAACTGTGGTATATGTAGACCATGGAGTACTATTCAGCTGTAAGAAAAGATGGTGACTTTATATCTTTTGTATTAACTTGGATGGAGATGAAACCCATTCTTCTTAGTAAAATATCATAAGAATGGAAAAGCAAGTATCCAATGTACTCAGTTTTATTATGAAGCCAACAGATGATCTAATACACACCCACATAGGAGATAAACTTAATTCTATTCAAGTTGGGGGGAGGGGGAACAAGAGAGGGAGGGGATGGTGCTCTCACTTAAAGGGCACAAGGTAGAGTGTATGTCACACCTTTTGGGTGCAGAACTCAATTACAAGAGGGACTCTACCTAAAAAATTCAAAAATCGAGACCTGGTTGGTTGTACCCTTACGATAACCTAAAAAAAAAAAAAAATTAAGATACTGCCCTAGAAATTTTTGAACCACATTTGAATAGTAGAAGGCCAGAGACTTTACCTAACAAATGCAATCAGTGAAACCTGGTCTCTCATACCCTCGATGAATCCCCAACAATAAATTAAAAAAAAAGAAAACATTAAGATACTGCCCTAGAAATCTGTGAACCATATTTGAATAGTAGGAGGCCAGAGACGGGGACCAATGAATGAGTTCAGACCTCGCTGAGTGGCACTGCCACTGCTGATCCACAGTAACCAGAGTTAGTCATGGGAGAACCAGTTCTGATCTTTTATAAAACTACTTTAGAGAAAATTGGTCTTTATATTGCGTCTAAGATTCTAAAGAAACATTTCCAGTGGAATCCAGTACCAGAACAAAACTTTTGGTTCACCCAGAGAAACTGCTATGCTTTCTCATTTCAGCATAGGGCCTTGAAACCCATATTAGCCCTTTTGGCGGTGGTTATCAGACAGCCCAAGAACAAATCTGAAGCTCAGTTATTACACCTATTAGCCCTTAGAGGTAGCAGATCTGTGTACTCTGAATAATCTCTTCCCAGACTTTAAAATTTTGTTCCTATTATTCTGCCATGTCTTTTCTCCCGAGAATCAAGATGAAGTCCTACCAATGCCCTACAGGGCTCTCCATGGCAGGGCTCCTCACCCGCCTCCCAGCCTCATGCCCACCATTCACTCCATTTATCACTGGCTTTCTGCAAACACACCGAGCTCAGAACTGCTTCATGCTTTGCAGTCGTTATGCCTGTTTCTAGACTTCTCTTTCAGCTCTTTGCATGCCTGGTTCCTCTTGTCCTTTGAGTCTCAGGGGAAAGCCTTGGAGAGCCCTTCCTTGACCTCTGTCCACTCAGTACGAGTTACTCTGTCCCAGGTCACCACGTTCATTTCCTTTAGAGCACTTATCACTGTCTGTATTGATCACATTTACTTATAGATGGTCTCTCAACATCGAAAGAGTTCAGGATGTGGTCAGTCTTACTCTATATTTTTAGAGCTTAGAAGATGCATGTAGTAGGCTGAGTCCAGTGGGGTCACTATGCCAGAATATCATAGACTAGGTGGCTTATACAACAAACATGTATTTCTCACAGTTCTAGAGGCTGGCAAGTTCAAAATCAAGGGCCTGGCAGATTCAGTGTCTGATGAGAGCCTGTTTCCTGGTTCATAGATGACACCTCTCCTGGTGGAAGAAGCTAGTGGGTCTCTGGGATCTTCTTTGTAAAGGTACTCATCTCTTTCATGAGAGCTGTGCTCTCAGGACCTAATCACATCCCAAAGGCCCCACTTCCTCTTGGTGGGGGGAGTGGTGAGGGTTTCAACATGTAAATTTTGAGGAGATGCAAACATTCAGATGATAGCATAGGCACTCGATAAATATTTGTTGAATAATTAATGAACACATTTTTTAAAGTCTGTTTCCATTTTTTTTTTGATTATTCCACAAGAAGGGTAAGTCATAGGTTTGCCTGACAGCGCTGCGCCATTAGCCGGTAGGCCCCTGCGTCGTTCATGGCCTCTATTGCCCATTCCGTAGCCTGGGCCTTGACCCTGCGCCGCCCGCCATGGCCACCGTGCCCTCCCAGGTGCTCTACCACTCCTACTGCGAGGCCAGTGTCAACCGCCTGATCAACCTGAAGCTCTACACCTCCTTCGTGTACCTCTCCATGGCCGCCTACTTTGACCGGGACGACGTGGCTTTGAGGCACTTCGCGGCTACTTCCGGCGCTAGCCGCACAAGGAGAGAGAAAGAAGGTCAAGGTGCTGATGGAGCTGCAGAATCAGCGCGGGGGGCCGCTTCTGCCTTCGTGAAATCAGGAAGACTGGGAGAGCGGCCCGGAGGCCACGGAGTACGCCTTCCATCTGGGGAAGAAGACCAACCAGAACCTCCTGAACCGGCACGAGCTGGCCACCAACGAGGGCGACGCGCAGCTCTGCAACTTCCCGGAGAGACGCCATCTGCAGGACCAGGTCAAAACCATCAGGGAGCTGGGTGGCTTCCTGACCTACCCGCGCAGGCTGGGAGTTGCCGGCACCAGGCTGGCCGACTGCGTCTTTGACAAGGTTGCCCTGGGCAGCAGTGACAAGGAGGACTGAACTGGGACTCCTCACAGCCAAGGGTGCCTCCCTGGGGTAGGCCACCAGTCCAGAGGTGCACATTGCCCTTTCAGAGCGTTCACTTTTTTCCTTTTTGTTTTATCGTTGTTCCCAATAAGGTTACCTGGTTCTTGAAGCGAAAAAAAAAAAAAAAGGCTATTACATCACAAGAAAGCTGGACTTGTCCTAAGAAAACAGAATTTATTTAACACTCAAAAAGAACAGTAACTCACTTTACTAACAAGTTAGTACACATACGATTTCAACAGATGCAGAAGTCATTTGACAACATCCAAAATGTATTCCTCAGAAAAACTCTCAGCAAAATAGAAATTAAGGAAAAATTTTCCCACCAGATAAAAAACAACTATGAAAAATATATAGGTAGCATTATATTTAATGGCGAAAGACTGAATTTTTTTACCCTACTAAAGTTTGACTGTGACTCCCAAAAGCGTTTTGTTGGAAACTTAATCTCCAATGCAGTAGTGTTGAGAGGTGGACCCTAATGAATGGATTAATGCCAGTTACTAAAGGCCTTGAGGCTGCAATTTCAATCTCTTGCTGTTTCTTTCCATCTTTTTGCCCTTCTCCCAAGGAATGATTCACTTACAAGGCCTTTGCCAAATGCCAGCTTCTCAATCTTGGACTTCTAAGCTTCTAGAACTGTGAGTCAATACATTTCTGTTTGTTGTAAAAAAAAAAAAAAAAAAGGTAAGTTATAGATATTCAAATCAGGACAAATATCAAACATAATTGCAAGCTAGTGAGCATTTTCCTCCTATTCACCAGCAGACTGAATTTACTACCCAAGAATTTAGCTTATTGCAACTAAGCACTGCAATTAGTAGGTCTCTGGTGATATAGAAACTGCTTCATACAATGCTTACACTCTGACTTCCAAATTTTATTCACTTGTCTTCCTTCCACGGATCCATAGAATATATTCACTGAACATTAAATGCCCCTGCTAACCTTTGACTTGCACCAGTTTCTCCTTTTGCTGGACTATGAGGTATCACACAATGGGTTCACCTTTAAGCATCACCTTTAACCAGACTAGATATTGACAAGCTTCTGTTAAGTGCCAGATAGTAACTATATTGGGCTTTGCCGCATATGGTCTCTGTTGTAACTACCCCACTCTGTTGGTCAGCAGCAGCTAGCAGGCAGCATTCAGCCCCAGGCAATAGTTTGTCAATCCCTATACATGGTATTTCACTAAGTGTCTTTAGATAAGAAGAAAGCTGGGCTCCTGTGGTCAGGTAGGCAGCCCTACAGTAGGATGTGTGAGTTGTCCCGTCTTGAAGGTGTGATTAGGTTTGGAAAGCAGAGAGGAGAAAATGCAGACATTGAGGTCAGATGACCATTGCAAGCTCAAAGCAAAGCTGGTAATTGGGAGGAAAAGAATTTACATTGAGCAATAGAGAGAAATGAGACTAGAAAGATAGTGTGATCATCTTGGATGACAGGCTGATCCTAGTAGGCCAGAGCATATGGACCCACTGCAGATAAACAGCAGAGGGGAATGATAACCAGAAACAATGCTGTTTCTTTTTTCTTTCTTTCTTTTTGTTTTTGTTTTATTGAGATAGAGTCTCATTTTATTGCCCTTGGTAGAGTGCATGATGTCACGACTCACGGCAACCTCAAACTCTTGGGCTTAAGCAATTCTCTTGGCTCAGCCTCCCAAGCAGCTGGGACTACAGGTGGCCACCGCAATGCCCAGCTATTTTTTTTTGTTGCAGTTGGCATTGTTGTTTAGCTGGCCCAGGCCAGGTTCAAACCCGCCAGCCTTGGTGCATGTGGCCAGCACCATAACCGCTGTGCTATGGGTGCTGAGCCAACAAATGCTGTTTCTATAAACTGTTTTATTGTAGAAACTAATTCATTACTCTATTCCATAATGTTTATTTTAGCAAAAACAGTAAATACCATAAATTGCTTACCATTGCATAAAATGAACACCCTCGGAAAAGGTGCTGCATTCCTCAGTGTAGACAGAAGCTCTGGGCTGGTAGGGGCTGAAGGATGAGAGCATGGAGCTTCCCCTCACTCCACTGTTTCCCAGCTGTACCCATTTCTGGACCCCCACTTGTTTCTTCTTTTTTTAAAAATAAGCTCTGCCTCCCTTTTCTATTTCCATTATAGGTAAAGAACCTGATTGACTCACATGTAAAGTCAAGTAAACTAACTTATGTCCTTATCCCCCCAGTGGCTTTTGTGTTTGTAATCCTAAGCTTAAGCCTTTAGTAAATCATAACATTTCAGGACCCTAAACTTATATTTAAAAATACACATTACAAGGCCAGGTGAGGTGGCTCACGCCTGTAATCCTAGCACTTTGGGAGGCTGAGGTGGGTGGATTGCCTGAGCTTAAGAGTTTGAGACCAGCCCGAGCCAGAGCAAGACCTGGTCTCTAAAAATAGCCAGGTGTTGAAGCGGGTGCCTGTAGTCCCAACTACTTGGGAGGCTGAAGCAGAGAATAGCTTAAGCCCAAGAGTTTGAGGTTGCTGTGAGCTATGACACCATGGAACTGTACCGAGGGCAGCTAAGTGAGACCCCAAAAATACACCCTACAGAATGTCTTCTATACATTGAAACGATAACAGGAATAATAGTACTCTGTATTTCACAGGGTGATCATACAGGTCAGATAAGCTGATGTTTTAAAATGTCTGTCACACAATCACTCAGTAATGGTGACCGTTATCACTATTGCTGTTTGGGTGATGGCTTAACTCAGTGGTTCTCAACCTGTGGGTCGTGACCCACAGGAACTGTATTAAAGGGCCGCGGCATTAGGAAGGTTGAGAAGCACTGGCTTAGCTAATCTCTGCGTACTAAGAGAAACTGTAGTCTCTGCAATGGCAGTGGAGACAGCACATAAGATAAAAGTGGTCTGAGATGTTGTAGATAATGGGCTTTGATAACTACAGATTTTATAATATGCCTCTGGTGGGTAATTTTTTCTGAAATTAAAAAAAATGTGGCCAGGCCTAGTGCCTCATGCCTATAATCCTAGTGTTCTAGGAGGCTGAGGCGAGTAGATCACCTGAGCTCAGGAGACCAGCCTGAGCAAGAGCGAGACTCCTCCCCATTCTACTAAAAATAGAATTGTGGCAGGCACCTGTAGTCATAGCTACTCGGGAGGCTGAGGCAAGAGGTCCTCTTGAGCATAAAAAGCTTGATGCTGCTGTGAGTTATGATGACACCACAGTATCCTACTCACTGGTGACAGAGTGAGACTCTGTCTCAAAAAAAAAAAAAGGTATGCATTTCTCCATTATGGTCAACTTCAGTTTCCCCATAGGAGCAAGTAGTAATAGGTCTCAATGAGTAACAGTCAGCGTCTGTTCCTAGATCTCATTCCAGTGACTTTTTTTTTTTTTAGAGACAGAGTCTCACTTTGTTGCCCTTGGTAGAGTGCCGTGGCATCATAGCTCACATCAACCTCCAGCTCTTGGACTTAGGTGATTCTCTTGCCTCAGCCTCCCGAGCAGGTGGGACAACAGGCACCCACCACAAGGCCCAGCTATTTTTTTGTTGCAGTTTGGCCAGGGCCGGGCTCAACCCTGCCACCCTCGGTACATGGGGATGGTGCTCTACTCACTGAGCCACAGGCGCCACCCTCATTCCAATGTCTTATAAAACAATAGAGAACTTATGTGTCAGAAGAATTTAGGGAAGGTCTGCTAACATCATATTCTTCTTCTATCCTTAAATTTTCCTACCCACAATTTAAATATTTTTAATAAAGTGAATGCTGTAACCCACCCAGGAGATGTCCTTCTTGGGAAGTGGTTTCAAGGAGACTCCAAGCTGACAAGCAGGTTCTGAGAAGTGGAGTGAGGTTGGTTGGGCCCCGTGGAGACTGGGGTTGATTAATGGTGTTGTGACAAGCAGGGAAACAGATCAGTGGCAGCTCCTGCTCCCAGCTGTCACAGCTGTGCCTCTTCTCCCTTGCAGCCTATAAAGCACCTCCTTTCCTGAGGAATTTCTCTAAACTATTTGCTCAGATGCCAAGATGCCATGGAAGCAGCTAGTCCTGAGAATTGGGTTCGTTGCATGTATTTGTCGTGGTTTAGAGCATTACCTTAGCAATTCCCTGTCCCTGCCTTCCTCAGGAGTGGAGGGAAACACATGTGCTCTATCTTTGGACAGGGGGCAGGCAAGCTAGCCAAGTTGCAAAGCCAAGTGCATGGTTAATAGGGGAATGTTGTACATTGTTCCTTTTTCTAAAATGTTTTATAAAGGTGACTGACAGGTGAGCCATCATGTGTCTGGAGACTCCATAGATACTGCCAAGTGTGACTTGGTATTTGTGTTAACTTGCCCATTACAGCAAAACACCATTTCCACATGGAAAGTGATCTATTACATAGTAATAGGCATTCAGATCAACTTCAGCAAAGACTCTGTGGCATACTTTCTTTTTCAACAATCTCAGAAGGGTCACCTGGTTCCCTCCTGAATAATGGAGCAGATAAGCCACATGGACATAGCTCCAGATTTGCCCCATTGTGCAGTGTGTGTATGGGGTTTCAAGGTCACTAAAGACATCTGTGGGCTGGACACAGTGGTGCTGGCCTGCAGTCTCAGCTAGTTGGAGAGCTGAGGTGGGAGGATTACTTGAGCCCCAGCTTGGGCAACATGGTGAGACTGTGTTGAAAAAAAAAATCTGCAAAACATAAGGTGTTTATTCTGGTGGCCAAACAGGTATTGGTATTCTCATTTTGTAAGTGAAGAAGCTGAGGCTCAGAGAGGTTGACACATAACAGAATTAGAAATAAGACCCAGATACAGATCTTTTGAGTCCTCATGCTGTTTTCTTTCCACTACGTCTTGTGTTCTGTAAGTGTCTGATTCTAAGATATGGAAACAGGCTTTCCAGACCTGGGTGATTGCAACGGTCAGAGCTGTTTCAAAGGCTGTATCCTGAAACGCAGACTTTATTCGCTCTGAGAAGGTGAGTTGTACCTGGAGGTCAGAGAATGACATTATTTACTATTATTTGTTTTTATTGCATCTAATTATGTCTTAATAAGTAATCTCCAAGTAAATAATGGGAATAATGAAATGAGTCTTTAAAGAAGTTTAGAGTTTATGATCCTTTTTATAGCCGTGTCAGAGATATGGGCGAGACTAAGAAATCAAAACATTTTTGAAGAAACTCTTCAGTTCAGTTCCATGCTATTAAAACCAGACAGTACTAAAGCTACGTCAAAGCTTCACACTCCTCTTGAAGCTGTTCTGCACAAAACTAGCAAGTAATTTTTCTGAATGGCATTGGAAGACCCCTTATGAAAACAAGATTAAAGAAATATATTTTTATGGGAGAAAGTTAATTTTTTAAATATACAGGTTTTGGACTTTTAAACATGGAACAAAAACAGTGCCCTTCATTTTTAAATGTAAAATGCACGTATCTGAAAACAGCATGACTGAGCAGCTTGTCTTAAACCTCTACTATTTATTTATTTTGCCATTATCTGATATGCCGGCAGTGTCTCATAATGCCTTGTGTCACACACAAGCAAACACAGTCACGTTACATTAATGACTAGGCTGGGATCATATAACTGACTGCCTATAATTCTATGCCCCCTTGTTATCAAAAACATGACCTTAAATCCTAACCAGCTTTTGCATGAAAGCCCCCACAATTATACTATAGTCACAAAATTTGTGTTATATACCATTGGATTGTTTCAGTGCTCTTTGCCCATCCGTCTTTATGTTACCTCCTATTTATGCATGTTAGTAAAAAGTCAAGTGGAAGATCCACTCTTGGGTGTTTCAGGCACAATGTTCCTTCACCCAATAGATTTGGCAGGATAAAACTAACGATAGTGGACACCTCTTTTATGATTCTGGTGTCTGAAGTTAGGACCAACCCCACCTTGCCAAGTAATTGTAATCACAGACCTTTTCCACGTGGATCCAGGTTTCCTAAATGAGGCTCAGGTACTAATCTACACCTATATTTATGATGGATCATTCTAATACCACCCGAGTTTTCTTAGCCGGACTAATCTTTACCAGGTAGTAGTTGCTCAATGGGTGCTGAGAATCTGCAGGACAGACTAATCTTTGGGGTGTGTTACTTAGGCAAAGGGTTTGGTAGAGATTGTTAGCAAAAGCAGACACACACGGCCAACGTGTTGGGCAAAACAGCAGTAGTATAGGCAGCTCCGTAGGGTTTCGTGTTCCTGACAGAGAGGCACCCTCACAAAAGCTCTAACCAGGCACCTTTGTCCTTCCCGTGAGTCTCGCAGGGTTAGTTTTTGGAGGTTAGGTGGAGAGGTCTTCCACCGTTGTTTCATTTCCTTCAGTGCCGGCAGCTTTTATTCTTTTCAACAAGTGTTTAGAAGAAAGTGTGGATGCTTATTAATCTGTTTCTCGTCTTAACAAATGTGCTGATGCGTGATTGGTGGCAAAATGGCATCTCTGACAGCTCTTGATGTAATCTACGTGGCAGGACAAGATTGTTACACTGAGCAGATCTGCTTGGAATTGTTATTCTTTGTAATTACCTTCATTAAGTGAAAGCATGTGTCAATCAACGTTGAACTTTAAACATACTGGTAATTTGCAAGAAAAGTGCATTCTGATTTCCTATAGGCACATGTGTGCCTGAAGATGAGTATATATGTAGGTAGGTGTATATGCTGTATTAGAAACGTGTTTCTGTAATTTTCTGAATATGTAATTTCCCCTGGTTTGCACATAGTAACTTTAAATGAAGTACACCACTCTCGAAAATGATATCACCAGAGTAAGTTTAAGAAATGACTAATTTATGTACTAGTGTGGACAGACACTGTTTTTTGGACATAGGGTCTCACTGTCACCCAGGCTGTCCTGCAGTGGCTTCATCACGGCTCACGGCAATCTCCCCAGTGCCTAGGCTTAAGCAATCCTTCTGCCCCAGTCTCCCAAGTAGCGGGGACTACAGGAGTCTACTACCCACCTGGCTAACTTTAATTTCTTTGTAGGGACAGAGTCTCACTATGTTGCCCGGACTTAAACTTCTTGTCTTAAAGTGAACCCCTACCTCAGCCTCCCAAAGTACTGGGATTACAGGTGTGAGCCACCGCACCTGGCCTGAGCCACCACACCTGGACTGAACAGATACTTTTAAAATAAAGAACATGGCTTGGCGCCTGTGGCTCAAGTGGCTAAGGCGCCAGCCACATACACCTAAGGTAGTGGGTTCGAATCCCCAGCCCGGCCTGCCAAACAACAATGACGGCTGCAACCAAAAAATGGCCGGGCATTGTGGTGGGCACCTGTAGTCCCAGCTACTTGGGAGGCTGAGGCAGGAGACTCTCTTGAGCCCAGGAGTTGGAGGTTGCTGTGAGCTGTGATGTCATGGCACTCTACCCAGGGGGATAGCTTGAGGCGCCGTCTCAAAAAAAAAAAAAAGAATTGAATTGAAATTTGGAATGGATAAGGAAATTGCAGAAGTTTCCATAGTGAGGTTGTGGCCAGAGACCCAACTCTGACTCTTGAGACCATGATGTTACCCTTTCTATAAAAGGAATTCTCACGTGCCAGGTATTGTTAGACTGCGACTTCCCAGATGTCTTTCACACTACATAAAATGGCTTCTTTTATTTTTTCTGAGACATTTGTTCTCCGAAGGCAGAGATTCTGTA
This sequence comes from Galagoides demidoff, assembly GCA_963574575.1. Classification (NCBI taxonomy): domain Eukaryota; kingdom Metazoa; phylum Chordata; class Mammalia; order Primates; family Galagidae; genus Galagoides; species Galagoides demidoff. The sequence goes on from CAUYQV010055821.1 coordinate 12,483, forward strand.
TTCCCTCTTAGTACCTCAAATATCAGCATAATGTTGGGCTTATATGAACAGACAGTAAATTTGAGAATGCATGAAAAATAACCATCTTTGTTATTCAGTCTCACCAGATTTATACTTTTCAGTTTTTCTTATATTAACAGATCTGATTTATGTAAGCAGTTTTACAACTACATAATATTTCCTATAATAATAGCTCACTTTTTATCAGTAACCGCTCTAAGTACTTGATACATTGTATCTCACACAAGTCTCAAAACAAACCTGTGACTTAACCACTGTCACCTACGTTCTGAGATGAGGTGATGGGATTGAGCCAAAGTTAGACTATTTCTCCAGGAGCATGGAGTAAGCAAATAAAGAACCAGTGTTTGAACTCAGTCCACTTTTTTCTTGTTTTTTTGAGCTTTCATATTCACTCACTGCCCAGTATTTCCCCTGCAAGCCAAATCTACAGCTGATGGATCTTTCTGGCATTGCAATCCATCACACATCACTGGTACATGTTGACAAGTATTACATCAGAAGTTGCAAAACTTATCTATCCCCTTTTACCATATATTAGCAGAAGCAAGAATAGCAGGGTTTATAAATGAAAACAACTTATTTCCCTGAGTGAATTGAAAGCTTACATCCTCAAAAATCTGCCTGACAATGTTTGTAGCAGTTTTGTAGATAATGCCCCAAATTAGCAACAATCAATCCGTCCTTCGCTAGGTGAATAGCAAAATGTGCACATTTATACAATAGAATATTATTCATCAATAAAAAGAAATGAGCTATCAATCTAAGAAAAGATATGGAGGAGCCTTAAATCCATATGAAGTGGAAGAAGCCAGTAAATAAAGGATATATAATCTTTCTCATTCCAAAACAAATAGCTTTATGGAAAAGACAAAGCCACAGACACAGTAAAATAATCAAAAGGATCAGTGATTGCTTGGAGTTTGTCCACTGTTGTGGGGGGGAAGGGGTTGGTAGAGAGGAAGCGATGAATACTTGGAATAGAGAGGAATGGGAAAATTTAAAGCAATGAAACTATTGTTTATGATACCATAAAGATATAATGGTATCATAAAGAATGGATGCATGGCATCATGCATTTAGAAAAACAAAGAATAAAGCCAAATACATACTATGATTTTAGCTACTATTAATTATCAATATTGTTTCATCAATCATTATCAGTCATAAAAAGTGTGCCAGATAAATGCAATTTGTTAATAATAGGGAACTGAGTGTATATAGTGGAGAAGGGGGCATTTGGGACAGCCTTATTTAGCAATTCGTAAGTTTTACTTTTTGATTTTTTTTTTAATCTGAGATCATTATGAGTGCACGAACGTTCTGGTTACATACTTCACTTTTGTACCATTTGGGTCAAAGTTATAAGTGTGTGCACATCACTCAGACAGTGTGCACTGTACACATTAGGTATGAATTTACCCATTTTCCTTCTCCCTGTCCCACATACTTGATTTTTGATGAGTTTTATTTCTATATGTGCACCTGAGTATTGATTGATGAGTTCCGATTTAATAGCGAGTATATGGAGTGTTTGTTTTTCTATTCTTGGGATATGTCACAAAGAAGAACGGTCTTCATTTCCATCCAGGTTAATAATATAAGATGCGTTAGTTCACTTTTTTCTTTTTTTATGGCTGAGAAATAATCCGTGGTATACACATACCACATTTTATTAAACCATTCATGTATTGATAAACACTTAGGTTATTCCCACATCTTTGCCATTATAAATTGTACTGCCGTAAACATTCAGCTGCAGGTGTTTTTGTTTTGTTTATAAAATGTCTTTTTTTCCCCTTTGGGTAACTACGCAGTATGGAATTGCTGGATTAAACAGTAGGTCTACTTTTAGTTGTTTGCGGTGTCTCCATACTACTTTCCATAGAGGTTGCTGTAGTTTGCAGTCCCACCGACACTGTATGAGTATTCCTGTTTCCCTGCATCTGCACCAGCATTTGTTGTTTAAAACGTTTTGATGAAAGATATTTTCACTGGAGTCAAGTGATATCTCATTGTGGTTCTGATTTGCATTTCCCCGACTATGGGAGAAGTTAAGCATTTTTTCATGTTTGTTGGCCTCCAGTCTATAGCCTTTGAAAAGTTTCTGTTCATGTCTTTGTCCACTTGTTAATGGAAGTGTTTTTTTCTTGCTGCTTCACATTTGATGGAGAAATTAAATCGTTCCCTGACAAGCAAATAATTTGCCAAGCCCAGACTTGCCCTGCAGGAAATATTCTGACATACACTATATATGGATCAGCAGAATAGATGCCTGTGAGTATAAATCCTCACCCCCAAATAAAGGTCAGAGCTCAATCAACATAGTGGCTCAAGAGGTAAAACAATGCCATGAAGTTTCACTCAACAAGAACAGAAACCCACTCCAACTTAATCAATTCTCTCAATAAATGCGAATACCCCACTCAAAAGACATAGGTTGACTGAATCGAATAAAAAGTGCAACCCAAGTATCTTCTGTCTCCAGGAAATCCATCTAATACACAAGGACCCATACAGCTCAAGGGGAAGGGACGGAGAAGAATATTCTGTGCAAATGAAAACCAAAGGAAAGCTGGCATAGCAGATAACATACACTTCAAATCAACAATAATAAAAAAGGACAAAGGTGCTTCTTATGTAACAGTATACAGGGAACAATTCAACAAGAAGACATAGCAATCCTAAATGTTTATGTGCCTAACATTAGTGTGGCCAGATTCATAAAGCAATCCTTGACCTAAATAAAATGATAAATACCTGTAACAGAATATTAATATTACAGGTATAATAACTGTAATGGCTGAGGACCTCAACACCCCACTGACAGAACACGATAGAGCCTCCAAACAGAATCAAACAAACAATAGACTTAAATAGAACTCTAGAACAAATAGGCCTAAGAAAGATTTATAGCCAAAACAACTGAATGTATGTCCTTCCTATTAATTCATGGAATATTCTTTCTAACATTGATCACATTTTAGGCCACAAAATATGTCTCAATAAATTAAAAAATATATAAATTAGACTGTGGATCTTCTCAGACCAGTGTGGGATAAAATTAGAAATCAACTCCAATAGAAACACTTACTTCTATACAAAGTTATTGAAACTTAAGAACCTATTGTTGAATGATTTTCAGGTCAAGAAGGAAATTAAGACGGAATTCAAAAGATTCTTTGAACTAAATGATAAAAAAGACAGAAGTTACCAATCTGTGGGACACAGATTAATCAGTCTTTTTTTTTTTTTCCCAGACACTTTTGGATTTTTTTATTGGGATTACAGTCATCTGTGCTTTACGTTAGGAAAAATTAACATGTCTACAATACTTAAGACTCATAAAACATGAAAATATTATCTTTTTAGTGAGTTTTTTAATCTTAGTTTTTTGTTAATCTTAAATAAATTTCCATGAAGTTGTTAAATGTTTTTAGTTACATTTATTTTTAAGTACTTTCTATTTTCCTGTGATAGGGTATAATTTTTTTCCTCTTTTTTTTTTATTAACTCATAACTGTGTACCTTAATGCAGTCATGGAGTACGGGGTGCTGGTTTTATATACAATTTGAAATATTATAGCCCAAGAATATGGTGAAGGGGGAGAGGGAGGGGAAGGGATGGGGGAGGCTGGATGGAGGGAGGGTGATCGGTGGGACCACACCCATGGTCCATCTTACAAGGGTACATGTGAATCTTTCTAAATGTAGAATATAAATGTAAATCAGTCTTGAAAGGAAAATTCATAGCCATAAATGCCCATATCTAAAAGATGGAAAGATTACAAACCAGTAAGTTAATGGACTATCTCAAACAACTGGAAAAAGGAAAAGCAAACAATCCCAAATCCAGCAGAAGAAAAGAAATAACCAAGGACAGAGTGGAACTAAATAAAATTGATAACAAAAGAATTATACAGGAGATTAATGAAATGAAAACCTGGTTCTTTGATAAGATGAAAACTATTGGAACTTCTTAGTATGTTCTCTAAAGTGTTTCTGTAAATATAAATTGCTCTAAAAGGAAAGTTTCTATTAAATTTTGAAATAAGCCAATTAATTAAGTGATTGAAAAACTAAACATACAAATCATTCAGGTGCTCTAGAAGACACAGAGAACTTTGTTTCATAATATTAAAGACAGCGCTTTCTATCTAAGAGTTTTTTTTATCATAACTGCTCAGTTATAATTTCTAACTCAAATTGTTGGTGGAAATAATCGGAAACAAAAAGATGGCACATAGATTTGTTGTCCTGAAAAAAATAGACCCAGAAGAAGTAAACCAAAGTGGTGAAAACAATCTTTGTCTCATACCTACTATGTGCCGTGCTTCATGGGGAGATGAAAAGTAAATCTTTATTTACCTTCAACACACCTCTAGGACAAGAAACACTGGCTGGGTGCTCACAAAATGTCAAGCTGAATGTTTTATCCTGGAATGAAAGAACAAGGCTCAGTCCTTGTCCTGAAGGACCTAGCCAACAGCAAAAAAAAAAAAAAAAAAAAAAGACATATTAATAAGTAACCCACTATAGAGCATTAAGTACTTTCTTATAATAAAAGCATGTGTATAGGACGATAAGAGCAAAGGAAGGAGCCCTCAGAGAGCGTGTACTCTTGCTAAGGAGCTAAGGCAAGTCAGAAAGGAGGAATGATGAAAAGATAGGGTATCATCCACAGTCAAGACTATGCGGCCTTCACAGTTGCTTTGTATGCCCCGTCAGTTCAATAGAAACGAAGATGTTTTAAGAATAAACAGAAACATTTAAGTTCTCTATGGATTCTGCTTATGGGAGGGGGAGGGAGAAGGGAGGGGAGAATGGGTGGAGGGAGGGGGATTGGAGGGACCATTTTGGAGGTTTATCTTACAGGGGTACAAGTGAAACTCTCTAAGAGTAGAATCAGAACGTTTTAAAACAATAACTGAGAAAATGACATGAAGGCTGTGTTGATCAGTTTGATGGAAGTATTTCGGATTGCATGTGAAAACCGCATACTGTACCCTAGAAGTGCATTAATGTACATAGTTACCATTCAATAAAAAAAAAAAAAAACATATTCACCCCATGTTCTCCCTCAGATCCTCCAAGTTTGTACCGTTTCACCCTTTTATTAGCGTCTCCCCGTTCCCTCCACACTCAGCCCCTGGCACCACCCCTCCACTCTCTGCTTCCATGTATTTGACTTTGTTTTACATTCCACGTATAATGGACACCATGCAATATTTTCCTTTCTTTTTCTGGGTTATTTCGCTTACACAGTGTTCTCTGACTTCATGCATATTGTGACAAATGGAAGGATCACCTTCTTTTTTATATCCAAATAGTATTCAATTTGGTGTATACTCCATGTTTTCTTTATGTGTTGGTCAATGGACGTTTAGATTGTTTCCGTATTTTGGCCTTTGTGAGCAGCGGTGCAATGACCATAGGAGGCCGCATATCTCTTCAAGGCTGTAGTTTTATTTTCTTTGGATATATGCCTGAAAGTGAAACTGCTAGATTATCTGGAAGTTCTATTTTATTTTCAAGGAATATTTTCAGCTTGTTTTCCATAATTACTGTACCAATATACATTCCTGCCAATAGCACACAAGGGCTCACTTTTCGCCACATTTTTGCCAGTATTGGTTCTCTCTTGTCAGATTTTTATAATGTCCCTCAAAATAGTCCGATAGAATAATAGGTAAGGACAATTCAATAAAAGGAAATCTGTGGGGGGCTAGATAAGGAGATATGGGGTCACAATAGTAATACTAGTAATCTTGATTAACCCATGGAAAAATTTAGAAGTTATTTTCAAACTGTGAATTAACACCCATTAGTGAATCAGAGAGTCAATTTAGTGAGTCAAAACAGTATTTTTTAATAACAGTAGTTTAGAAAAGAATGAAAAGAGAATAGAATAGCTTATCAGCATTTAGAAAGGGTATTTTCATGAAAAGTGTGTGTGCATGTATGTGTACATACATATGCTTCTGTTGTAAGTTATAAAAACTTCTGAAAGTCTCTGAATTTAAAGAGGAAATAATAGATTGTATGTTTTCCCAGGCAACTATATATAGAAAGGAGTAGAGAGTTTGCAGTTGTATTATGTCAATCATAGCTGACATTTATTAATTACATGTTATCTTAATCAGACCTATGTTATAAGTGAAAGATATAACTTAATTTTCACAACAGTATCAGAAGGTTGGAACCATTAATGATGGCAAATGTTTTTACAATAAGAAAACTAAGAATAAGAGAAACTCAATAACTTGCCCAAAATGTCAACGTTTGTACTGGGAAGTGGCAAAACTCAAACTGAGGTAAGTTGACTTCTGAACTCACGCCTTGAACCATTATGCTGTGAAGTTTTTAGGACAAACATATTCTGTATAGTGGGTTGTAGGCCAGGTTAAAGCTTTACTGATGGTTACACCAGTGTGATTCAATGCCTCTGCTGATTTTTGCCCTTCCATTTCTTGGATCACCCCCTTCTCACATATAGTTCACAAAATTTATGTTTGAGCTACTTAGACTAGAAGATTTTGTTCCCAAACCTCTTGCTCTGTTCTGATCTTGGCTAAACGTAACAACAGAGTGTCTTCCTCCAGACTCGCTGCGATGCCGGCACTCTCTAGTAAGAGCATTAAGTTTCTGAATGTTCTATTTTGTCAGATCAAAATGCCATGGGAAAACTGTTTAATTTCCCTGAATGAAGTTTGCTCCTTATAAAGAAGGATAATACTATCTCCTTATGTTAACAGGATGAAAGAGATAAAATATGTAAAAAAATTTACACATTGCCTGAGAAGTGACACGGATCCAGTACATGAAAAGTGTTTTTATTGATAAAATAGAATGTGAATTTAATAATAACTTATTCCACAAGTATGTAGGGCACCAATTCTTAGTGATGTATTAGCCTAATTAAGCTTCAAGGCAATCCCTCTACTAATTTTTCTTTCTCCATACCTCTTTCAGTTTTCACCTGCCATCTGTTAATCCTTCTCCAGATCTGAATGTATCCTCCTTGACCTTGACATTTGCCATGTTTCATTCCTCTAGTCTGACACATTCTTTCCACTGTGGTCTATGATTCTTTTTATCCAAACATCTAGAATTCACGATCTTCATAGAACCTTCCTATTAGTGAAAATTTCTTCAGTAATGGAGCAATTATGTGTATTTTGGTATGTGTTTAGGCTCAGGTCTAATTATGTCTGCATATCCTGAAATCCAAGGGAATATTTTTTTTTTTTTTTTTTTTTACAGACAGAGTCTCAGTTTGTCACCTTCAGTAGAATGTCATTGCGTCACAGCTCACAGCAACCTCCAGTTCTTGGGCTTAGGCAATTCTCTTGCCTCAGCCTCCTGAGTAACTAGGACTACAGGTGCCTGCCACAACACCTGGTTATTTTGTTGTTGTTGCAGTTTGGCCGGTGGCTGTTGCAGTTTGGCCACCCTTGGTGTATGGGGCCAGCACCCTACTCACTAAGCCACAGGTGCTGCACCCAAGGAAATATTCTATGTGACATATGGTTCCACTTGAGTTTTTCCAGCTCCTATTGGCCTTGCAGTTCCCAGAGAAGGTTCATGTTTATTAGTTAACTGTATCACCTATGGAGCACTGTACAGTTTTATGAACAATAGAGCTGTCCCTCACAAATCTAAAGCTCCTTGTTATTTTTGTAATGCTCCCTTTTGAGAGGGATAGACAGTAGAACCTCAGTAAGTTGACCACCCAAGAGACTGTATACATCAGTCAGCATACAGAGGTGGTCAACCTAAAGAACTAGGTTTATTGTTCTGATATGTATATGTGGGGCATATTTGGTCTGTGAAAGGTAGGTCTGTGGTAGGAGGTGATCAGCTATGGAGGTTCTACCCTTAATGGTATCTCAAAACCTGCCTGTCTTATTGACTACCAGCAAAGTCATTGATTTCATTTTACAATGACATATTGTTTTAATCTTCTTTGAACCCCTTTACCATTTTATACCATCCTAGAAATTATGCTTTTGTCCTCTCCTCCAGCAAGAGAATGACATATAATATGATGTAGCATTTCTATTGATGGTATTGATATACAGTATAATTTCCATTATTAGGCATTTTGTGATTATTTTAAGAAGCTGTGCGAAAAGATTATATGGACATTCTGGGTCTCAAGGGGCTTTAGTAATAATATCTTGGCCCAGAAAGAGAATGATGTTTATTGACTCTTTCTCTGAGCACTAGAAGTCACTCTTGAACCGTGAATACTTTCAATGTTACATTTCATATTCGTAGGATTAAAAAGGTTATATGCAAAATAAATCTGGCAATATCAGCTTGGCTCAGTCCCATTCCATAAACCTTAGCTCATGTAAAGCTACAAGATTGATTTCTCAATATTCAATTCCTCAGTGGAGCGAATAGTCAAGACATGCATTAGACTCTGCTCTCAATAAAAAAGGCATTCACATTTGCTCCTTAATGCATAATGATACGAGCTAGATCCACAGTTTGCTTCAGATTTTCCCATTTTTTCCATGTCCCACATTCCCTCCAAAGTCAATGAGAGTTCAGTGCATGCAAGAGGCACAGCCCTACAGAACAGAAGGTGGTTTTTTTTGTTGTTTTGTTTGGTTTGTTTTAAGTCTGAGTACTTTATACACTATGAGGCTTACTTCTACCATCTTCTCTCAGGGGACGCTCTCATGGAGATAAGTAGAAAGTTGGCTTAACTGAGTTCCCATCCAACCAAGATGTGGAAATAACTTTACTTGTAATCCGTGTACTAGCAAGGAAATCTAGCAGTTTCTGATTTGGATGAAGGGGTGGAGGCCTGTACCAACAACAGGTGAAGCGAAGGAACAGAGTACTGTCTTCAGGGTTTTTTCTCTGTGTTTTATACTTTGGGTTATAGAATGCCTGGGGATGTGTCTTCCTTCTTAGAGCAATATAAGACCAGAAATAAATAAACTGAAACGCAATCTGCTAAAGGCAAAGTGTTCTGTGAGAACACATTATTCTAGCATTATCATTTCTATGTAGCTTATATGTAATAACTATTTGAGGCATGGCTTATCATACACTAAAGTTCAAAAGCAGAAATTATTTCATGTAAAAGACTAAGAACCCATGCAGTATGCATGGCTGACTTCCCTACTTTGAAGATCTGTAACTGTGTGTATATTCTGTTGCCTACAAAATGAGAGAACACCCCAGGCAGGAGGGAACTAGTGATCACAGCTGTCTGGTCTCTCCCCCAGGGGTTTCACCTCTCTCTCTGTTGCAGCCTCAACCTCATCAGCTGCTAGGGAAGGAGGAGGGAAGGGAATGTTACCCAGCTGAGATGACAGCTGCCACCACCCTGCCTGTGCCCTCCAGCTTTCTAATCACAAGGTGGAAAATTTTCAAGGGGCAGTTTATTAGAAAAGTAGAAGGAAAACAAAACAAAGCCCCAAGTGAAAGAAATAAACATAACAAAACAGACACATTCCCAGAGAATAGCTCTTATGACTTGAAGTCTATCTGCAGGCTGACTGCAATGACCTGAGCCCAAGAAGCCAAGATTCTTTCTGCACCAAAGCTTCCATCTGACCAAGCCACCCAGAGTTTAGCTCTAAATCCTTTTGCTTTGGCCTTAATGTTAGAACCGGAATGATTCTCAGGACCCATGGGGATTTTGAATATTCTCCATGAACTTGGAAAATTAAGGCTAGTCTTTCACTTGTCACTTTCTGCTTTCCCTTCCTGCAGCTGCTGAGAGCCCTTGTTTGGGAAGAGAAGGGAGCATCCCTTTTTGGTCCACCTTGTGTTCTCTCTAGCCCTCAGAACCCATGAAATTCACTGTGATACCAGCATTTACTGTGCTGGGTAATCTCCCAGTGTCTACATTCCTTGCTTTGCTCTTGACTCATTTAGAACTTTCTGTTTGGCTCTTCTGACTCAAGTTCATAATCCCACAGGTAGACAGGATTTAAATCATAGCTTAATGTTATTTTCCTCACCTGGATTTGCTAGCAGTAACCTACTCTTCTTCTTACAAGAGTCACATTTCCAGCCCCTGTACGCAGTTAGTATGTGCTTCTAATATCAGACCTTTCACGAACTGCTGGCCCATTCATCAAGGTGGTTATCCTTTCCTCAGAAACTCTTTTAGCTGTGACAACTTTTGTAAGATCTTCAGGGGACCCACTTAAACCTTCCTACTGGATTTGATGCACCATAATTCATACCTTTAAAAAAATAATGAAGAGTTTCACAATTTTAATTTGTCTTTATAGATTAAATTGTAGTCTGGTGAACCATGAGATTTAGAAAGTGGAAAACTCAATACAAGTGTGAATTGTATAAGATTACACAAAACAATAAATTACAGAGGTAGACATATATTAACACGCAAGGTGGAATCTCATCCTGAGGGTATGTGCCCTTGATGTATAAGATTAGACTATTTTACTTCTAGAAAAACCTCCTCCTCTTAGCCTGAGTATCTAGGGACGTATTTGAGTCAATCTAGTCCTTTGTGACTTCTATCCGGTCACTCACAAATTCCACAGATTATTCATTTTAACATTAGTCCACCTGCCAGGACATTAGTTCCAGTTCTCCTTGGTCACCGAGACACCTTCACTGTGTTCTTGATGTTCCTTGTACATACACTCTCCACTTTCATCTTCTAAAATGTACCTCTGATATTGTTCCTCTAGTTGTTTCCACATTCCAAAGGATTATTTCCAAATTATGTCAACTGGCATTCACACGTGTCCTTCATCTTCATTATGTTTCTCAACGTGCATAATAATGAACAGACTATGGTATTTGCGACTCTCCGCAACATGAAATAAAATACATTTTCAGTCTCATTTCCCAAGTTTCTTTCATCCATCTGACACTTTTCACACTTTTAATCCACACTCACTACTCCTTGTGCACACCGTGAACTATGCTCCCATTATTCCTTCTAACAGAAGTGCAATCCCTCTTCTCAACAAATCCTACCCCAGCCAAAAGGAAACTCTTGTATCTTCAGACTATAAAGATAGGGATCCTATCTTATTCTTCTTGGTGTTCTGGCTTCTTAGCAGGGTATATGCATATAGTAGGTTATCAAACAAGAATCAAATAATACATGAATAAACAAATTAATATAAATATTCTGTTGGTTCCTTAACTGCTCTGTGAAAATGCCCCTTTTCTCTCTTCTCTTTCCTCAGGTTGTTATTTCATCCCCTGAATGTGACCTGCTTATTCCTTTGCTAATACTTAGGATTCACTCTTACTGTGCTTGTCATAATCCCTTCCTCCATTCTATGACTGAGCCCTCATACACCTTCTAGCTCTTGGGCATGCACTACCGTTTAGTGTCATGGTACTTCATCGTTTGGAAGAATGTAAATCTCATATGCCCAAGTTCACAACTCAACTTCAAGGACAAATACTGTGTCCTCACTATGCCACACAAATCTATCACAGTGCTAGGTCTATGGAGGGGAACAGTTGTTGAGGTGACCCTCCATCTGAATGAAGTCAACCTTCACAACTTTTAAAAATAGAATATTGACCTTGCTGAATGACAGTGTGCTGGCCAAAGCATATGGACCCTTCTTTCCTTAGCCACAGAAAACAGCAGCACTCCAGGCCCTACCGCAATGTGTCCTTGAAGAGGCTGCTATTTGGCTCCTTGCAGAAGGCCAGTTGAGTGATATATTCACAGAAGATAGTCTATGCAACCACGCCCAATACTGGACTTTACATTAGCTACATCAGAATATACAGTTTCCGGTCTTATCCTGGCTCAGGATAGTTTCTGGCCTTGATATCTATTTCATCTAATCCAGACTTTCTCAAAGCACCCTGTAAATATACTGCCCAGGCTTTTTGCTGGGTGAGGGGTGGTAGCATGCTTGGTAGTCACGAGCATTCCCTCTGCGATCTTCCAGTGGCTCAGCCTCCATCTCCTTCACTTCATATCTGTGTCAAGTCACCTAACGTGTAAGCCTCAGTTTCCTCATTTGCAAATAGGGTTTATTAAGTGCCTGTCTGTTATGGTTACTGTGCAGATACAACCTAGGAAACACACTTAACCCTTTATAGCACATTACGAGAATGTGCTATAAAGAGAGAAGTAAATAGTAGCTATTTTTACTATCTGAAATAGCCCACTTTAGGAATTACATATAGCTAGTATTTATTTTCTATGAATCGTGCTTCTGCATAATCTGTAGAATGATTGTAGAAATTACTACATCATAATATTTCAAAGATAAGGAAAAGCTTGCTTAACATTTTAGAAAAATTACAAGTTTCCATCTCTAGAAAATCTAGTAGGTTATGGAAATTTAATTAATCATGAAAATATAATATGCTATGTTTTATCAAATAATAAGAATTATATAACTTTTTCCCTTTTTTCTATGCTTGTCTGAAAGTTCAGAATTAAATTCAATAATTACTCACTTTATCTACATTAACTGAGGAAGTTGATAATTAACTTCCCATTTACCTGCATGGATCTATGGTCCTATTATTTTTAGTATACAATTTTATTCTCATTGGTATACTTTTCCTTTTTGCTTTTTAAAAGAATTGATGTATTTGACAAGCAATAATTATACATATTTGTGGGTTACAGAGCAATGTTCTAAAACACACAACATAGCATGTATAATGATCAGGTCAAGGTAATTAGGATATACATCATATCAAATGCATATTCTTATGTTAAAAGAAACAGGCTACTTAGAAAAAGTAAATAGCTATCTAGTTGAAGCTCTTTAGCTTATCAGAAGTTAGCAATTTATTAATTCTTTTATTTAAAACATTTTGTTTACCTGTAGTTCCATGTATTAATAATTTTTAAATTTTATTTTGGAAGAGGTAATGCATTATTGTGATTAAATTATAATACAAGGAAATAACTTCTTAATCTCTGCTCTCATTTGGCCAGCTGTCTTTACGGCTCAATCATAAATAATAATTTTTATTCATTTCTATGTATATGTATACTTTTAAATTCTCTTGATACATATAAAAACAAACATGAATACATATCATTTGATACATTTTGCATAAAATGTAGACTATTCTGCATAATATTTGCATCTTATATCTTTTATCTAAAAGATTTTCTTGTGATCTCTCGCTGCTACATTCATTTTTACAGTTGCATATTACTTTACGATACGCTTTTCAAATGTCCTTCTAAGTATTTTATGGTCTTTTGTTACTATAAACAATGCTGCAGTGAATATTATCACATATAAGTATTTTAATATATGAATGCATATTTATAAAATAAATCCTCTGGATTAAGATTGCTGCATCAAAGAGTATTCATCTGTAATTTTAATAGATATTATCAGATAGTCCAGAATAGGGCAGCATAAAAAATATCTGGGAATGTCTATTGCTACAAATTCACCTAGATACAATTAAAGATTTTTTTTTTAATTTTTATAATTTTATAGGCTTAAGGAAAGTGGGGTCCGGGTGTCTTTGTACATATTTGAATGTGATTTGTATTTCCTTTTTTATTAACCGTATCTGTGAACTTGGCCCGTTTTTCCTTTGAATTGGGAGCCTTTTTTCTCATCAATGTCTTGGAGTCCTTCATTAACTTTGTGTGATGAATTACAAGTAGTTTTTCCTTCCCTCCCTGTGTCACTTTTGCTTTGTGAAGTTTTTATTTTAAAAAATTACAAAAGTTTTTTGTTATTGATGGAGCGTTCGCTCAGGAATTGCTGGGATGTATTTCGCTGAAGGCTGTGTATCTGGAGCAGCAGGCTTCGTCTAAATCGCAGGGAGCCTCAGGCCCCATAAGGCCTGTTTATGGAGTTTCTTGAAATACGGTGCCATCACGGCTTGCACGTTAAAAATGCATGCGTTCCATCCCCATCAGGCCATGGCACAAAGCTGCACCCCAGGGTAGAATGTAAAGACATATATATATAAGTTAAGGAACTGCCAATTTAGCGAATAAAGTTCTGAACTACAGGAGAAAGGACTTTACTTTTGTTTCATTTCAAATCTTCTAGTTTTGTGTCTGATTATTACTCTAGACCAGTAGAGAACAGGGGGTTTCTTTTTATTTTCTAAGCATCTGAGTTTTTTTTTTTCTCTCTCTAATGAGAACTTTATGAGGAGCCCCAAAGTGGAGTTTCTGTGGTTGAGAAGAGGATGCAGGGAATGGTGGGCCCTAACACCTCTGCTTTCTCCCTCACCCAGCTCTTTCTCACCCTGCCATACCTACAGCTCCTGATGTGCTCAGGAAGACTTAGGAATCCACGGAGACTTGAGAAATCTTCACTCTAATCTACCTTTTTATTCTAAGAATGATATAATGCCAACTCTGTTGGCAACTTCATGTATCTCCAAATCTGCCCACCCTGGCTTAGTAGAATTTCTTCCTTAAGTATAGTTTAAACAAAACATTCTGTATAATAAACTCCTTAGTCTAGCTTTTTATTAGAAATGTAAATAATGGCTCTATAGTAATCAGATTCATAAAATTTCTAGTGGTTGGTGGTGAGGAGAATCATTAAGATTAACACATAAAGTTCCTAGCAAGGGAATAATGCGCCCCATCTTTAGCCCACAGTCATGTGGTCTAATCACACAACTGCCTCCAATTTGCTCTAAGTTTTACTGTTGGGAAGTAATACTGAATATTTCCTCTTAATACTGAAATTTCTTGTGCTTCCACCCACTAGTCCAACCTTGGCTGTCTAGAATTCTACATAATAAGATTCACTTTCCTTTAATAAAGACAAATATTTAAAGACTGTTATCATAGCTCCTCTTTATTCTTTTCTCCAATATTGGTTCTTTCAAGCAATCTCTATTTTTTTTTCAGTATACTTCACATTGCTGTCCCCTAGTTGTCATTCACTCCTTTAAAAAGTGCCAAAGGAACACAGTACCGCATGTGAGGACTGGCCAGTGCAGAGAATATGAGGACGAGTGAGCCATTTGACCCAAATAGCATGTATTCTGTCATTTTCCTTTTTGTGAGGCTTTATTTTGCCTTGATATCTGAATTATGTAAATTTGTCATGGAGCAACGCATGAAGTTCAGTCTTCGAAGCTTGAAGAGTACCTAGTGATCATTTAGTTCCAACTGGTTCATTTTACAGAAGGAGGAAATGTTTAACAGAGGTGCAGAGGGGAAGGGTTTTCTGAGGAGGCTGCGTCTTCCTTAAGGGCTGTACACAATGAGATATTGGTAAGTCCCACAGCCACATGGTCCTCAGGACTATCTATAATAACACAATTCCCCCAACGCTGTCATGGTAGGCAGAAAACGACTTCCCCCAAAAGATGTCCATGCCCTCAACCCCAGGATCTGTAAATATGTTATCTTAAATGGAACAAAAGGAGCTTGGTGGATATAATTCAGGTTCAAGATCTTGAGATGAAGAGATTATCCTGGGATACTCAGGCGGATCCAATCTACCTGAGTCCCTAAAAGTAGAAAACCTTTCTGTGTGCAGTCAGAGGTGAGCATGACAAAGGAAGAAGGACAGGAACCAAAAAATGAGGATAATATCCAGGGTTAGAAAAAGCTGGGGAAGAGATTTCCCTCAAGAGTTTCCAGGGAGGAACTCAGCTCTGTCCATACCACGAGTTTAGACCAGTAAACTCATGCTTAGAGGTTCTCAACCTGTGGGTCGTGACCCCTTTGGGGGTCTCCTGTATATCAGATATTTACATTACGATTTATAACAGTAGCAAAATTACAGTTATGAAGTAGCAATGGAAATAATTTTATGGTTGAGGGTCACCACAACATGAGGAACTGTATTAAAGGGTCACAGCATTAGGAAGGTTGAGAACCACCGTGCTATAGTTTCTACGTATAGCACACTACCTATGTTCTCTTGTAAGCTACTAAGTTTGTGGCAATTTGTTCTAGCAGCGATAGAAAACACATACCAGACCAGCCCCAATACTGAGCCAAATGTACCCACAGCTTTTTAAGCCCTGAGCATTAGAAACATGTCATATGTGCAAAGTATCAGAGCCAAGTTTTTCTAGTTTGATAGCCACATCCTCATGAGTGAGGCTCTTTTAGAAATTGCATTAATAACTCAGGGTACCATTTAGTCATTACTGCTGCAGTGTGTTAGCTGTGATCCTGCTGATGGTGACCTAAATCTCATAAGTCACTCCCAGGGAGCTTCTCATGTACTGGGAAAAGTATCCATTTAGATTAATCTTTCATACTATCACTTTTAGAAAGTATATTTGTAGAGCATTTTGGAACCCTCTCTGTTTCACACCTGGGTACACATGGCACTTGCTATATAATAAAGGCCAATTTGTCCTAAGTATGTTTCTAAACCAACCTACAGTATTGTTAACTTAGTAAATGCCTGGAAATAGCATAATTTTCACTAAGAAGTAGAGCGCAATGAAGACTGCTTTGGGGCCTTATTCCAGATATGTGGTTTCGCAAACGCACGACCACCTGGGTCCTCCTTCATGGGCTAGGAGCAGAGATGTGGTTATATATTATGGTGGTAAGCTGCCTTTAAAGAAAAAAAAATCCTTATCAGTTATTAATTATTATGTGCTAGGTCACTGGTTCTCAACTTTCCTAATGCTGTGAACCTTTAATACAGTCCAAAAGGGTCACAACCCACAGGTTGAGAACCACCATGCTAGGTAATGGACTAGTTTATGGAAAATATATTTTCACGTCCAATCGTCAGAACTGTGTGAGGAAGTATAGTAAAGCCCTTCACAGTTGAGGAAACTGAGATTCAGTGAGAATAAGTCATTGACTCAAGCACACTCCATTTAAAATCGCTGAAGTGACACTCACAGGATAGTGCTCTGACCCCCAAGCTGTGCTCAGTTGTTTACACGTGTTGCCTCTGTGTAAGCATGTACCCCTCTCACATTGTCCAGACAGTCGCCAGCCCATTCATTTTGCCATTCTACAGTCTCTGGAACATGGTGGGAACTCACATCATTTATTTTGAGTGGATGAATGAAAGAAGGAATGAATTCTGGACACATGGAGCAAAAACATTTGTATCTCCACAATAGCATGTAGGTAAATTCGTATTTCTTAAGAAGATCATCATTATGAAGGTCTGATTAAGCTAAAAATATTTTTAAAAAGCAAACTTTAAAAAATATGCGTAATGCTTTATATCCACATTTTTTTTTTGAGACACAGGAGTCTTAAGCTGTTGCCCTGGGTAGAGTGCCATGGCATCATAGCTCACAGCAACCTCAAACTCCTGGGCTTAAGTTATTCTCTTGCCTCAGCCTCCCCAGTAGCTGGGACTACAGGTGCCTGCCACAAGGCCTGGCTATTTCTATCTACATTTTACTCTCCTTCCTCTATGCATTCTATTTTGCATTAACATATGCACAGAATTGCTGTTAGTGGATTTGCTTTAAAGCACAGTACATGCCCCTGTAAGACGGCTAATTCCTTGTTCTCACCCAGAATATATAAATAAGAAGTTTGCTGGGGAAGAGCAAGGAGACAAGATAAATGCTATAGAGGAGAGAGGCTTTAATGTTAACTTTGGAATAGTCCTTGACTATTCAATAATAATGTGGAAACTTTTTTTTTTTTTTTTTTAGAGACAAAGCCTCACTATGTCACCCTTGGTCACAGCTCATAGCAACCTCCAGCTCCTGAGCTTAGGTGATGCCCTTGCCTCAGCCTCCCAGGTAGCTGGGACTACAGGTACCCGCCACAATGCCTGGCTATTTTTTTGTTGCAATTTGGCTGAGGCCGGGTTTGAACCTGCCAACCTCAGTATATGGAGCTGGCACCTTACTCACTGAGCCACAGGCACCGCCCTAATGTTCAAACTTTTTAAGCTGCTGTACATTTTATGTAACAGGCAAGGTCTGAATGAGTTAAAGAAAAAAGTCACTGGATTATACTTTTTTAATGCTGAGTTTCAAACTATTTATTGTTTATTGTTTTTTAGCAGCAACCTCCCCGCCCTTTGAAAGCTTACTTAGAATCTACTATATAGACTTATAAATGAGAAGGTGCTGCTTCGAATGAGTGAGGATAAGGCACCCAGAGCCTCCCATGCTCAACTCCAATTCTGTTGAAATCTTAGTGTTCTGGAAAACACAATGTATAGGCTACTGCATTAATGATTCTGAGCTCTTGCAGAGTTCCTCAAACTATAGTGAACAACTGTAGAATGTTGTATAGCATTTGCTGTAAGGTGACTTTTATCATTTGACAAATAAAACTGTAGGTATATTTTGTCTTTAGAAATATTTAATATTTCCAAAATCATTTATTTTATGAAAACATACACACGTTATTTCCCAGAGATCCCAGGAATCAAAGTGAGATGACCACTTTCCAGATAGATTTAGTCTAATGTACATAGAGATGTTTTGGATGTGAATCTTACTTTGTATGTAATTTGTCTGATACTTAATATGGGCAAACACACAGGAAAGGGATCCTACTGGTTAGTCTAGTAAACAGGAAATTCTCAGTACAGATTTATTAGATAGATGGTTGAGATCAGATTCATTGGTCTATGGTTAAAAAGCATCAAGTATTAAGTACAAACATGAATAAATGTCGTTTATTTATTTATTTTAGAGACAGAGACTCATTTTATCACCCCTGGTACAGTGCTGTGGCTTTGGCATTACAGCTTATAGCAACCTCCAGCTCCTAGGCTTAGGCAATTCTCTTGCCTCAACCTTTCAAGTAGCTGGGACTACAGGCACCCACCACAACACCCAGCTATTTTTGTTGTTGTTGTTGCAGTTTGGCTGGGCCAGGTTCGAACCTGCCACCCTTGACATATGGGGCTGGCGCCCTACCCACTGAGCCACAGACGCCGCCCCAAATAAATGTCTTTGTCAGAAAATGATCATTGACACGGTTTTCTGCCCCTTCATATTTGTTCAATATTGGAGTAAAGTAATAGGGCTTAAGGAGATTTTTAGCTATAGCTGTTAGGCATTTCAGGTAAATACTAGAAAATATGAGCTATTACTATTTTTTGAGCAATCACTAAATGTCAAAGAACCGTGAAATGGCTTATTAGGCCTTACATCACTTGATCCTCACAACTCCGACAGGAATGACAATTATTTGCATTAATAGAAGAGAAAACTGTTACTGAGAGAGGATCAAGTAACTTGTCCCAAGTCACCCTGTTTGTAAATGTTGAGGTCAAGTCTTCCTGGCCCTAGAACTCTGTGCTTGACTTCCTCCTTGCTTAAAGCTAGTGAATAATTTCTAAAGAATCCACATTTTGCTGTGAGGCAGGCTTCCAAGTACAACTGGGCCAAGCAAGAGTAGAAATACATCTAGTGCTTATCACACAGAAAACATACTCTACATTGTTCTGACACCAGAGAAAGAGCTAGAACCTGGGAAGCCAATTGCTTACTTTTCCTCTCATCAAACATTACATATGCATTTTCTAGAACCCAGAACAGTTTACCTTGAGCTTTAATACAAATTCCAGTACACTTCTTTATGGACCATGAAATCAGACTGTTTGACAAAGAACATGGTCCCCTTATTTTGAAAACCCAGGTATATCACTAGATTCCAACTCCATTTAATCTTTCACAGGCAAGAAGTCTAAGGCATATTTTTTCCAGTCTTTCTGACATTTTTATGTATGACGAGGCTGCCCCAAAGTCCACCGTGACACAGGAAACTCTTTAGCTGCTGTTGCGGCAGGACGTGGTGGCAGTGGAGTGCACCTTTAGGAGGCTAAGGGCAGGGTGGCTGTGCACACTGAAGGGAAATGGCAGTGACCCTAAGGAGGCCCCAGAGCAGCAGCTGCCTGCTGAGTGCTTTGAGAACTTGCATGGACAGGCAAGTGGGAGTTATTTAAACAAGTGAACTCAGGAAACCAGTACCTGGCCATTGCCTTGCATCATGGTGGAAGGCAAAACTAGATCCTTCCTTTCAGCTTCCATGTTGATACTGCCCATGAAATGGAAGCAAAGTTTGTTGAGCTAATCACACAATGAAAATGGTGCCTTTTACATCATTTAAAAGTATCACAGCACAAAACCATCAAATAAAGGGAAAACAAACTATACAACTATAAAAAAAAATCCCCGTAAGCATGGCCTTGTTATTTTTTATCCTCCCCACTCCTGCACAAGTCATCAAATCTCTCCCCTCTGCCTTCACGCAGGGAAGTGCATGTGGGTGGTGCACAATCAGTTGTGGTGCCCAA
Source organism: Galagoides demidoff (assembly GCA_963574575.1). Classification (NCBI taxonomy): domain Eukaryota; kingdom Metazoa; phylum Chordata; class Mammalia; order Primates; family Galagidae; genus Galagoides; species Galagoides demidoff. Next base: position 32,690 of record CAUYQV010055821.1, read on the forward strand.
GGACCATGAAGCTGTGTCCTATAGGATGGTATAAGTCAGGGGTCCTCAAATTTTTTAAACAGAGGGGCCAGTTCACTGTCCCTCAGACCATTGGAGGGCCGGACTGTGGGCCCCGGGACAAGTCGACTCCTAAGCAGGACAGGCAGCAGCAGCAAAAACACCCAGTGGAGCAGATAAATGTCCTAGGGGACATAGCAGATAAATGTCCTAATGTCCATGTGGCCCGCAGGCTGTAGTCTGAAGACTCCTGGTATAAGTGGTGGAAGGAGGCCAAAATCCAAGATGCGCTAAGAGCATCTCACAGGGAGTCTGGAATCTGCATTCATTTTATTGTCCTTTGCAGAAAGGATAAAAGGGCTTCAGGTGCATGAATACTGAGCTGTCTTCATATAAACTCTAAGTTCAAATTTGAACTCAAACCCTTCAGGTCCTCCCTTTTACCTACTCACCCTCCATTTTATTTTCTTAAGCTTTGTGAAGTCTTTTGTCCAACTGCTTTTACAGATCTGCCGCCCATCAGGGATATCTTCTTGCTTCCTTGAGCCACACAAATATTTGCAGTGCTTGACTGAGTAGGCCTCCTTGCTGCCCTTTGGTTAGAACAAATACCACCCTCAATGATTGTAAGCTTCCTGGGTCTCTGGCTTCTCATTCATGAAAGGATGAAAAAAAAAAGAAAGGGTAGAAAGAGGTTTTTAAACTGAGAGACATGCCAGGCAAAATATAGAAGAACAAAAACATAATAACACTTTTCTACAGACCTGCAGCCGATTAAGGGACAGCCTGTTTTCATCTTTTTAAACAATTTTTATTTTTCAGGCTTTGAAATTATTGTAAGTTATGAAAATGAGTCTGTACGCTGTCCCTCATAAATTGTTAGGCCTAAAAAACAAGTTGTTTAAAGCCTCGGCGTCACGGGGAATAAAACCACATTTGGAATATGTTCTACAAAAGAAAACAGAAGACGAAACAGAAGATAAAGCAAAACCAAACACTTTGAAAAAGCAACGTGTGCCTTGGTTCTTTAGAAACATCACTTTAGGAACGATTAGGACAGAAATTACCAGAATAGAGTGAATACCATGCAAAAGACACTTACGTATTTTGGAAAGTAATGAAAAAACCTTGGAAATAGCTGTCATGGATTATCCCCTTTTTTGCAAAAAAGTGCCTCATATAAAATAGAAGTTTTTAAGTAACTATGAAATTCCTGACACAATCAGCTAATACAGGCAGTCCCTGAGTTACAAGCATCCAACTTACATGCAGATCACACTTATGAACAGTGCCTCTTATACTCAATCTCACGTTAGAAACATCTGACTGGGGTGCAACTCATACTTATGAACAGAGACTACTATAAGTAATTGGTAAATATACTTGGTTCCCACGGACATAAAATTTCAACTAAAGAACAAGCCTATAGAACATATTTTGTTAGTAACCTGGGGAGTGCCTATAAACATTTAGATGTAGCCATTGGCTGGAATTTTCTTTAGGAAGCACCTGTGTTTTTGAAGCACACAATCTTAAGTCATGAAAAGAAGTGGCCAAGCAATAAGACATTGGCTAGAATTGAGAATAGATCTTTTCCCCTTCTTTGCTACAGACGGCCAAATATTAGAACAAAACAAAACCAAAAAGAAAAGAAAATGAAACAAAAACAAATATCCAAGTATGCTAAAAACAAGAGAACTGGTAGGCAAATGTGCTTTTTTCTGCCTTCTTTTAGTTTCATTTTTTCCAATCCTAACATGCTATCAGATGGCAGGCAGAAGGAGGGAGCTCTAGGAAGGCATCAGGATCAAAGTGAACATGGTTTTCTTTCTTTCACTGGCTGGATTTACAGTGTTGAATTTGTGAAGTATCTCTTTAAATTATTTGTATTTAATACTCACTGATTTTAATGTATAATTGGTTCAGATCATCATTACACTCTCTCCAAGTTCTTGCATTTCTCACATATGTGGTCCTTCTCACTTTTAAGGGAAAGAATCAATAATATGAAGAGAATAAGGCCAAGCTGGTCTATTTCTCTGCAGAGAACTGAGGATCTAGATTCTCAACAATAGACACTGATTTTTGACAAAAATACTAGTAAGACCCTGGCACAAGTGACTAGTGGGTAGGACCCTGAGTCATTTCTCCCTGAAGTTCTGTACCAGTAGGGCTGGGGGGCAATAGCTGGTGATGTCAAGTCTTTGCTAACTGCAATATCATCTAAGCTTTTGTATTTTCGTTTTGGGTGGGTTTTGCCAGAGCCCTTTCCTCTGATTGAAGATCCTCAAAGTTTCATTCATGATAACCAACTCTGAAATGAAATCTTTCTGGGACCATCCTCCAGGCTATGTCTTATAGATTTTTTTTTTTCCTCTCAAACATGGAGAGTAAGTATCTGGGCAACCATTACTTACCTGATATTGTTGCATTTCCTTGCTAGGGAAGGGCCGGGAAAGGCTGACTTTCTGAAGGGCTTTCTATCAACAATCGGATGGATGGATTCTGCTACTGTGTACCCCCTCTGGCACTTGGCTTTTAATTTTTACATCTGAATTATGAAATGCCACTTCTACCAGCTACTGCCAGGAGCTGGGAACATTAATATTGATGCCCAGAAAGGTTGAGAGTGCAGCTGCAGGAAGATTTAAAGATGAGAATTATCGGGGACAGCATTTGAGTAAATAAATCCACCATACAATTTGCTTACCTTTTCACCCCAAATGCTAAGGGAAATTTATTTTTAAAGAAAGAGAAAAATTAACATATGATCTGAGCCTAGTAAGTACACCATAGATGTTCCCCTCTTCTCTTCCAGCGACACTCATCTGTCATAAACACATGCGATTGGCATGGGCTGAATGCAACGAGGTGTGTTGCAGCTCCCAATTATATAAATAGAAAAAAAGCGGGAGGAACAGGAGACAGAGGGAAAGGGCGCATTTGGACACAACATTTGTCCCCTTGCAATGTTACACTTAGTTATAGCCACATCAGCGTACAGAAGGCAAACTGTTGCTTGTGATGTTTGGAAACCATCTGCTGAGCCTTGGGCAAATTTCACATTAAAACCCAATTTCAGTTGTAACCTAAAAATGAGGAGAAAGGCTGTCGTCCTGAGCGAGTGCCACTTTGAACGCCGTTTCCTACCCTTGGCAGTGCAAAGCGAAGCTCAAGGGTGGGAACCTAAATGAAACAAAAGCCACAGGAGACAAACACGGAGCACTTAGCGCCCCCTCTCCGCCCCAAGATTCGCACAGCTGGGGCGGCCTTCTCAGACAGACTCCTGCCTCCACGGGAGGAACGCTCACAAATCTGCTGGACCAGCTTCCGCTCACAGCGGAGCCGAGATTTGCTTATTTTCCATTTTCAAATACGATTCCAGCTCATATGGTTTGATTTTCCATCAAGAACAAAGGTTGGGAAGCCTCCTGTAATTAGGGGAAATCCAAGCACAGATTTTCTTCAGGAAAAAAATTAAAACTACAAAATAAGAAATAAAGGACAAGGTAGCCGTGGTTCCAAATTCCCTTTGATTGTTGTGTATTTTTCTCCAGCCCGCCCCTCCCCCCTTTTGGCCGTAGACTACAATGTCCCTGATTTCATGAGGTCTAGTCAATCTGAGTAAATAAATACAAAGCGATGGAAACCACAGAAGTATACTGCAATAACACAGCTTAAGTAAACTACTGCTTAGATGTACGTGTGTAAAGACTTAGGATGGAAGGGTGAATCCAAATGTCTTCCTTGAGAAGGCAAGCATCTTAAAGAACGCAAACGGTGTGTTTTAAGGATGCGGAACAGGGGCCTGGAGCATCAGAACTGAACCGGCCATCACTGAGCCCCAGAGTCTGTGCGGCCACTGCACGGTCACAGTGCAGGAGTGAAGGCCATGGACCCTCCTTCAGTCACATAGGAAGGGATAAGGGAGCTCAGCACACGCCTGGAATGGCCATGCACGTCCCCGTAAAAGGCTGGTGACTCTGCTTTCATACCAGCAGGAAGAACATCTGTCAGATGCCCAGATAGGCCAGAGTTGCCCAAATTCAACTATCTGTGTAAGTTACGGGGAGGGCTCGTGTTCACATGTAGATTCCGCTTTAGAGGCTGGAGGTAGGCCCGAGCATCTGCATTTCTAACAGACTCCCAGGTGATATGAATACCGCTGGTCTGTGGGACATGCTTCGAGGAGCACAGGTACGAGACCAACAGAAAAGGGTTTTTGTGTCGCTCTGGAAATGTGCATAGAGAAGGGGTGGTTGGTGTGTGTGTGTGCGTGTGTGTGCACGTGCACACGTGTTAAACTCACTGATGACGGGAGTCATAAAGTGTGAACCACATGTCCTGTGAAAGCAGAAACTGACTTGGGAGAGTTGTACATTTCATCTGTGGAATTTGGTATCCCAGTGCCTCTTACTAAACAATGGCATTTCTTTTGGGTCAAATTCTAAAAATTTTATACAGGGGACATCTGTAACACTAATATTATTCTGTGTCTCAGGAGAGCAAAAACTTGGAGAGCTTTACCTGATGAATTATGACTGAAAATTAGATTTATTTTTCGGTAGCAATAAAAAAGTATTTAAAACCCCTTCAGACTTCACTGCTGGATGCCTGGCGCACTTCCTGAAGCTGCTCTGGGATCTTTCTTAAATCTATCTAGGCCAAATCGCAAGGCATTCTGTTTTAACAGCTCTTCCAAAGTCTAGCCACTAAACTTTTCCAGGGGGTTATTTCACAAGATAGCATTCTTGTTGTTTTTCTACTGTTTAAGCACTCAGTGGTTCAACAAGGATTTTTTGAACACCTACTTTGTACAAAAAAAGCTCTTGGAGACTGGAAAGATGCTTAAGACCTGGTCAGGAAGAGCTGGGTTTGAATTCCAGTTTCACTATATTTACTCACTTGACTTCAGGCAACTTTCTATAGCCTAAGCTTCAGTTGCCTCATCTGTAAAATGGGGATAAAAATTCCTATATATAAGATTACATAGGATAATGCATATTAAGTTCTTAATTAGTGGGTATTTAAAAACTAAAAAAAGAAGTGACAATTACATTATTATGTTTCCTATTCTAAAGAGTATAGACACCTGCATCCTAACTTCTACACTATTATAGCATCCTAACTTCTACACTATTATAACATCTTATTTTATAAAGCATATTCTAAGATGTAAATCAATAACATGTTTTCGAGGATGTGTGTATCATTGTTTATGGAAGCTGATACATCATCATCTCACAGCCTGAAGAAGAGAAAGGATTAAATTTATGATATAAATTATGGTGCCAAAAGGAACTTCTAGAAACACAGACATATATTAAATTACTGAATTTATTAAATTAATAAACTTAAATTACTGAAGTTTTACCTCATTCTTTATTTCTTAGTCTAATAAGACCAAAGAGTATTATGTTGATATCAAAAGAGCAAAGGGGCGCTTGGGTGTTATTAACCTAACCTTCAGAAGAAAAGAGAATTCCCCAGGTAAGGCAAGAAACTTAATGAAAATTTTTTTTTTCTTAGAATTAAATGCCTAGTTTGATGAGAGTATTTCAAAATGTATATGAAAACAGCATACTGTACCCCATGATTGCATTAATGTACATAGTTATGCTATAAGAAATTTAAAAAAAAAGAATTAAATGCCTGATTTTATTTTATTTTATTTTTATTAAATCATAGCTATGTACATGAATGCAGTTATGGGGTACAGTGTGCTGGTTTTATATACAATTTGAAATACTTTCATCAAACTGGTTAGTTTTAAAATGAGGTTCTGATAGTCCTAAAATTGCAGCCCATGGTGTCTGTCCCAATTTCTTCTCCTAAATACCTGTCATGTGGAGCCAGAACAAAAACTGGCACTCAAATATTTACTGAAGGTGAGTGGAACTAGATTTTTTTACTAATCATTAATATATTTATTTCATGGGAAAAAACTACACTTCAAATGATAATTTTTGAGATATTTTAAAACAAAGGAAAATCCTAAGACTCAGCTAAGAAAGCTTAGCTGGGTTTTGCAGAGCACCAGTCCTGTTGCCAGCGGAGAACTAGATATAATTGGGGCATGTGAGTGGAAATGGGAAACTAAGTTTTATGACTAGAGGTTGAAAGGAAACTCATGGAAACATGAATTAGCGCTGTCAGCAACTGCTTATGAGACAAAGGCAACAACGTCGTAGTCAGTCTTCCAGGGAAGACCCTCCACTAGGGGTGTGAACTTGGGCAAATTATAGGACCTTTGGGGGACTTTATTTTCCCATCTGTAAAACCACAATATTGTATTAAAATACATATGATTTAATTACATCTATACAATTAAATTCTTATTTTGTCTTCTAATGGACAAATAATTTATCATATAATACTTCTATCCTCAAACTACTTTTCAATCCAACAACTGTCCCAAACCCATATTTCTAGATGGCCATTTACAAATCACAGATGAAAACATGGTAACCAGCATTAGTGACCTGAGGAGGTTAATGACACTTGGGGGTTATATTACTGTCTTCCCATTTTACAGACAGGGAGATGCTGATAGGAATGATGACTTGTTGAAGGTCAAACAGCCTCTGTTTGCTTTCAGAGGCTACACTTTGAACCTGTATGCTGTGCTGACACCTTCTATGTTTTTCATGGTGACGAGTGAGCAGTCAAGACATAAAAACATGTGTTAGCAAAATTTTTTCCAGGGATGCCAAGTACATCACCTTGGCCTCGGAACAATGGAGATGTTAGAAAGTAACGAGAAATGATGGGGTGATGCCAGAGGGAGTGGATGATACTGGAGGGGGAGCCTGGTGGAAAGGAGTTTCTAATCAGGCACAACTGAGCTCTCTAGTTTCCCCACCCTAGAATCTTACATTGGTCATTAAACTTTACTGCGTCTCGGTTCCTTTATCTATAAAATGGTCATGATATTATAAACGTCTGAGGATTATTGTGAGGATTAAATAAGGTAGTAAAAGTTGAGAATTCCTTATCTGAAATGCTGGAGACCAAAAGGGTTTCTGATTTCAGATCTTTTGTGGATTGGGATATATTGGCATAAACATAATGAAATATCTTGAGGGTGGGATCCAAGTTCAAACACAAAATTCATTCATGTTTCATGTATACCTTAAATACACTGACTGAAGGTAATTTTACATGATCTTTTTAATGATATACATAACCTGTCACGTAAAGTTGACTGTGGAACTTTCTAGTTGTGGCATCATGCTGGCATTCAAAAAGTTTTAGATGTTGAAGCAACTTGGATTTCAGATTCTTGAATTTGAGATGCTCAATCTGTCTAGGAGGCTGCTGGGAAGAAAGAAACAATTCCATTTTAAATTTACCAAGTCAGCAGTTCAGAGTCGGTATTGATTTGCTTTTTAAAAAGAATATTAATTTCCCTTAAAAAATGTGGGTGAAAGATTAAACAAATTGGACCTTGGATTTATTTACTAAGATACAGTCCTTGATTACTCCTCTCTTTAAATCATCCTGTTGCCAGACTGCAGGCCCTTTTAATGCTGCCCGTTTCTGGCAGAGGCTGGTGGATGTGGCGTTTCATAATTCAGATGTAAAAGTGGGAAGGGTCTCATAGTTTTAACTCCAGTACCTTACTGTGCCACCTGAGGGGAAGGGGACTTGCAGGATACAAAGAAGCATTTGAAAATTAATATTTCCCCCTCGGGATAACTAGTCTCCCATGGGAAAGTTCCAGATTTCTATTTGGGCAAAAGTTTCAGTTCTGGATCACACTTATGCTTGTGTGGATATAATTTTAACACTGGGTATTTCTCTGTGTGTGGTTAAATTCATCCCTTTGCTTATTCATTCCATAAATATTTACTGAATTCCTGCTGTTCCTCACCCTGGACTAGGGAGGAACCGAAGTCCCCACCCTCTCTCATAGAATGGAAACTACTCCTCTCAGCAGAGTGGAAGCCAGCAGTACAAGGTCAGGCTTTAATTAGTTCATCCCCTTGATGATAGTGGAGCACTGACATCAGTCAGGTGCCATGCTGAGTGCTGGAGTGAGCTACCAACGAACAACACTGGATGTCTCTACAGCAGAGGTTCTCGACCTTCCTACTGCTGCGACCCTTTAATACAGTTCCTCATGTCGTGGTGACCCCCCCAACCATGAAATTATTTTTGTTGCTACTTCATAACTGTAATTTTGCTACTGTTATGAATTCTAATGTAAATATCTGATATGTAGGATGTATTTTCATTGTTACAAAGGGGTCACGACCCACAGGTTGAGAACGGCTGCTCTAAAGGAACTATCAGTCTGGTGTAGGAAACAAACTCACAAAGAGAAAATGGAGCAATAAAGGCAATACTGGAGAGTAGTGGCGGTTAGCCAGGACAATACTGGGGGCACTGGGGGGTGGGAAGATGTTTTAGCACAAACAGCATTATATGAGAAAAAAAGGGAGGGAAAAGAAAATGCAAAGGGTGCTAATAGAGAAATAAAGGGGGGAGGCTGAGCATGGTGGCTCAGGCCATTGATCCTAGCACTTTGAGAGGCTGAGGCAGAATAGCTTGAGGCCAAGAGTTTGAGATCAGCCTGGGCAATATAGCAAGCCCCCATCTCTCTCCCCCTCCGAAAAAAATTATTAGCCGGATATGGTGGCACATGCCTGTAGCCCCAGCTACTCAGAAGGGAGGCTGAGGCAGGAAGATCACTTGAGCCCAGGGGTTTGAGATTGTGGTGAGCTATGATGGTGCCATTGTACTGCCCAAGCCTGAGCAGCAGAGACAGATTCTGTCCCCCTACCCCTGCATAAAAGTCATGACTGTGTCATTGAAAATAAAAATGAAATGTAGAAGCCAAAAGGTAGAGATTCAGGAGGTGAATAGGAAAGCAAGTTGCAGATAGTACAGGACTGGAGTGCTGGGCAAAGAATTTTGGCTTGATCCCTAATTGCAGTAAAGGTCATGGAATGCAAGGGTCTTGCAATATTGCCCAGGTTGATCTCAAACTCTTGGCCTCAAGCTAGTCTGTCTCAGCCTCCCAAAGTACTTGCCTGAGCCATTATGCTTAGCCTTCCCTTTATCTCTCTATTAGCAGGCTTTGCATTTTTTATTATATGGTGCTGTTTGTGCTAAAACACCTTCTGTATCTATAGTGCCTAATAAAGGTTGACTATGACTTCAAGGGGTGAATGGATAAGCTGTGTGTGAGAGAGAGGAGGCTAGGGTGTAGGGGATGGTAATGACGTGAACTAGTTTTTTCAGAAAAGATATTCTGGCTGTGTGAAAGATGTGCTTATAGGGAGCGAAATTGGGGCTAGGGAAAATAGTCAGCAGACCATTGCATTAACCCCAGCAAGAAAAAAATGATGGTCTCAACTAGGTTGGTGGCAGCGAGCATGGGCTTTTCTGTCACTGGAGGAGGAATACTTTTGGCTGGTATTCTGTGTAGTCTTCCTGTGACTAGGTTTTTCATTTTTTATTTTTGCTGGTTGGATGGTTATTTTCTTTCAAGGTCCTTGAAATTTTATTTTTTTCAATGTGGGAGTGGAAAGAGGGAAGGAGGGAGGGGCTTGTGGGGCCAGTGCGTGACACACCTCTTGGGGACGGGACACTATTAGTAGAGGAACTTTACCCAGTCAATGCAAGCAGTGTAACCTGGCTCTTTGTACCCTGAATAATTCTCCAGCAATAAAAACTAAAAATAAAGAAAAGAAATTTTATTTTTTCCTATTTTCTCCTTCCCCCTTAAGGACGTCTTTCCACCTGCAAACTGTTCCTGCTTGGCCCCAAGTTTGATGTCAGGCACCCAGCGGGCACTTTAAAGACAAGTTGTATTTTAGTAACTGATCATCATAATGCTTATTATGCGATGCTGTAAACATTCCCCCTTTTAAAGTATCTCATTTAGGTAATCAGTATTAACTTGATACTGAGCTATGGATTTAGAAGTACTTGCCCACACTACCACCTGGGAGACCCAAATCTTTCTTAACAGACCTCTTCTTCCAGCCGTGCTTTTCTCCAATATCATCTGCTTTGCTAGTTGCAGAAATGACTTGAGTGGCATGACACCTTCCTATGTTCCTAGGGTGAGCGTCTGGGTCTGTATCAATGTTCTCTTTGCTGGCGTAATGCTCACTGATACAATCACCATTCCTTGTACTCCCTGGCAATTGCAAGGGAATGTTAAAGTCCTGGCAGTGGTAAGTTACTTTGTTTGAAGTCCAAATTGAAAAAGACAGTCATACTTCAGATTGCCATAAAGTTTCCTGTTAAACCTCTTAAAAAATGTCTTTGGAGATGGTCAGCATCCTGTGAAGCAAACTATTAGTTCCATGAGAATAAAGAAATAAGAGTTTTATGGGAGCTTAACAAAGAATCTTGAGAGTATCTCCTCCCAGATAATTTCTAATCTCTCCAAACAATTATATGAGGTTGAATAATTAAATTCATGAACTCATCCCAGAAAAAGGCTACACACCTCACTGCTGAATATCAAGATAGTCACCTTTGAAGTATTCCACTTGCAAAGCTAAGCCTCAAGGCCAGCACCTAGTTCACTCCTCAAAGCAATTTTGCAACTTATTTCCTGGAATCGGCATCAGAGTTATTGTCATATGAAGGTCTGACAATTAAGTTCACAAACTCATCCTGGTAAAGTGCTCTGAAGGGTAGACCAGCCACTTGCACCAACTTTGAAGGTGACCATAGCGATATTCAGCAATGAATCACTTAGCACTTTTTCCAAGATGAGTTTGAGAACTTAATTGTCCAACTCATTCATGTGTGTAATCATATTTAACAGAAAGTTATATCATGACCTGTTGCATTTTTAAGTAGGAACTGGTTTTAGTCCCAGTCTTGAACAGATAAGCTGTTTGACTGCTGAACTCTGTGCGAAAAGAATTCCTGATGCCAAGACAAGGCATAGGAGAGAGAAAATATGAGTTTCAATAAGATAAGGCCATAGGGTCTGTCTGGATCAGAGCAGGAGATGGGCCAGAAAACCACGTTTAGATTTCAGTGTGGAGAGTCTTGTGTGAAAGAATGAAGGGTCTGCTCTTACTTAGCTAAGTAGCAGGTGCAAAATGGGGCAAAAAGCATTGCTGTAAAGAGGCACAGTCTTAATGTGCTCCAGGTAGGAATTACACAAGAGGTGAGATCTTTGAATGGATCCTTAATAACTCTGAAGATGAAGGGCATTTCACCTAGATGACAGAGTAAATAGTGTCTGTAAGCATGGTGGATGTCTGAATGCCCCAGCTACACATGGGAGTTTTAACATAGTGGATGTGCAACTATCATACATGCCGTTTCACACTTGATTTTTCACAGACCTTTGATCTGGTCAGACAGAAAGATGAAGGCAGTGCAAGAAGATGACTAGTGTAGCATATCTAAAACAAGACAGGGAGCCATGGGTACCAAGGTGGAGTTGGGCATACTGCCTCAGCCTTCAGAGGAGACTGTGTCCTGGAGCTCCCTGAGGACATGCACTTATCAATGTTCTTTCCACTCATGTGTCTTCCTCACATTTACTGCCCATCTCTGATCACATGGATACAGTTTCTCCTGCTCTTGGGAGTTGTTTTTTTGTTTGTTTGTTTTAAATCACTGAGTTACCCATTTTGGCCTTACATGACCCTGAATCTGTGTCTATAATGAGGCCAGGCTAATGTGCGCTGTGATCTCATGAGTGTTCTTTAAGAATGGGAAGGTCCTGAGATCATAAAGGGGGGTTTCTTCCTGCCGCTGTTACCCTACAGATGACCAATTCACTCTTTCACTGCCAAAGTGCCATCCAACATCTTCCCAGAGAAGTAACTGGCCCCAGATCTGTGTCTGGGTTATAGAAAAAAGGAAGGCAGGACAGGGTTGGGGGCAGGGAGGAAGGATGGAAATTGCCAAGGGTGGAAGGTGGGGCTGGTGGTCAGTTCGATGGGACCCAATGAAATGCCATCTGCTTTGTCACTGAGTGGCAGAGGCCAACAATTTGCACAGCATGATTAGTATAGGAAAGCAAATTAAACACTTATTAAAAGGAGGCAATCAATTGGAACCTGGCAGTAAGACTGTGAGATCTGTCAGTCTCCTTTATTAATTGAAGAAATGTTTTCAGGGACCCCTTTCTAAGTATCCTAAGTTATACCAAAGGCCCAGGCTCTAAGCAAGTAACCTATTATTGTTATTTCAGTAATATAACATAATAATAATATATCAGTAATATACTATGAATAATAATGACAAATGTATTTTCTAGAATAGTAAATCTTGGGGAATATTTATTACTATAATTATTATGAGAACTATATCTCTCTCATGTTGGGCTCTAATTATAATTTTTATGAGTTCTGTATATTTTTTTAGTTAGGCAAAAGGATTTGTTTATGAAGGGACTTTTTCCTTCCCTGAACCACTGTTCTGAAGCTTAACTATTTTTGAGAGAAGCCTGCCAGACTTACAGGAGTGTGATGTATGTTATCAGTGGAATATTGCCTTCTCAAAGTAAAGGACAAGACAATTGCAATGTCTCTGAATGCCCAATGGTATATGAACATGAATTTTGAGTTTTCTTTCATTTATTTTATCCAAGCAAAAGCTGGGCAATGATGACTTGTATTATGGCAGGGAATCTAGCATCAGATCAGAAATTGGACTGGTTTTTATGTTCCTCCTAACCCTGTGAATCAACAATTTTGTGCCTGATGGTATAAAGAATGCCAAATGATCAAGAGAGGTCTGTACCTCTTTTGGAAAAAAAGCCCTGCTGGATTCATGCTTCAAAAATAATCATGAGAATTTCTTTTAGTGACTGTCCTAACTCCTGGCCAGTGAGGGCAATGTCAGGAAGACTTCCTCCATTAAACCTAGTGCTCGGGTTAAGGAGAAAAGTCAAGGTTATTTTCCTACTACTTAGAACATTTTGTAAACATCTCAGGTAGGTTACAGATGTGCCATGTACTGGATTCAGAGTAACTCACAGCAGCTGAGATCTAAAGGGTGCTGAAAAATCCTAAGCAGAAGTGTTTATGTTGGTGGATCTTTTCATACCCTCTTTCCTCCGCCTCCCCTCCACCTCCCTCTTCCTCTTCCTCTTCTTCTTCTTCTTCTCTCTTGCTCTTCCATTTCTGTCTCCCTCTTCCTCTTGTATACAGATCCCCCTGTTTGCTATCTACTCTTTTCTTGCTATTTATCTCCAAGGGAAATTTCTTTAATTTTCTCAGCACTTCCTATTTCAGTTCCTTCTCAGTGGGAAGAGACATCTTCTAGGCCAGTGCTTCTCAAATTTTTGTATGAATCCCCAGGGATCTTGTTAAAATGCAGGTTCTGATTCAGCATGTGTCTGTGGTGGAGCTTGACCTTGTCAATTTCTAACCCACTCTTATATGGTGCGGATGCTGCTGGCAGGAGTAGGGAAGCTTTAAACAAGCCTTGTTCCCCACCCCCTTCTAATGAATGACAAGGAGCAGCACAGTCCCCTTCCTCTCTCTCCCAGTCTCCATAGGAAAGGGAGCAGGAGGGGCAGCTATGTGGCTGAGTAGAGAAGGGATGGGCCACAGTGGGCGGAGACGATGGTGAGCAGGACACCAGCCAGATCTTCCTGCCCCCATGTCTACTGATTTGGGGTGACTAGAGGCAGAGTGTTTTTCAGAACTGTATCAGTCTAGTGACCAAAACTACTGGGTAAAGTGAATTAAAGCTCAAAACTCAAAATTCTATAAGCCCATATACCTGAAAAATCATACTGGTCAAAGATCTCAGGGCAAATGGTTGTCTGTTTGTTCTTTTGTAATATAATTCTAATTTATTATAAAGTGTAGTTATTAGAAAGATTTATCAGCCTGAGTCATTGGCTGTCCTCCAGATGTTTGTAAGATTCCTCTCCTTTTAATAACTTAGCCAATTTTCTTTCTTCTTTTGAATTTCTGCACTGGTTAGTTATGGTATTATAGAGAAATAACTCACCTCTTTAATTCCTTCACTTGTTCTGGAGGGCAGAACTGGGTCTCATTCACTGTTAAATTCCCCATCCCTGTTGCATAGTAGGGCTTCACCACAGAGGGTTCAGCGAACTCAGTTCGGGGGTGCAGTCACTTCATTTTGTAAGATTTTATTTATACTCTCAGTGAGTTATCTGTAGCTTTTACAGTTGTGGCACTTTTTAAAATTTCAGAGTATTACAGGGATTTGCACATTTTGGAAATATAGTTTGTTTTGTATCTTTCAGGTCCCAGTTATAAGGGTGCCCTTCACCCAGAGCGTGTGCATTATACCCAGTAGGTGTGAATTACACCCCGCCCCCTTACCTGCTCCCATTGCCTTGATTCCCACAGAACTTTACATCCATATGTGCACATAAGTGTTGATGGACTAGTTCTAATTTAGTATCAAGTACATGTGGCATTTGGTTTTCCATTCTTGAGATACATACACTTTCCTTACGATGTTTTTGGAAGCAATCATCAGAGACGGAGGGAGAGGCCTCTGAGAAGACCTTCCAGAATCCTCTCTCCCCGAATCTGGGTTTCCATCTCTAAAGAAGAGGTAGGTGTTTCTCTTTATAACAAAATTGTCTGTGATACTTCATGTGTTGTTTATCTATCTCCGAGTTCCATTTTCCCCTGTGTTTGCAAAAAAAAATCTTTGAAGAAAAGAAAACAACAAAAAAGATGAAACTTCTTGAGAAATCATTTCAGTACTCTCTCCAAGCACTTTGTCTTCCTGGTCTAATTTGTTACACAAAAAGGAATTTTTGAGAGGAAAGTCTGTACCTCACTGGCTGCCACCTTTTGGACTTCGCATCAGTCAAGCCCAGCATAGGCCATTAGCCTAGGGTTGGGTCTGACATGGCTTTGACTGAGATTCCGAAACCAATGCGATGGCTAAAGGAACAGGGTTAATTGCTGGCCTCGATGCTTACACACAGAGAGAAGTTGGCATGCCTCACCAGCTCACAAATACATGAAAATCAGACCACCCAGCTCACAAGCTAGACACCGTTGATTATTTTTTCGAATTCTCCTTTTTCTAATGCATCTCAGCAGTTGGAAGGGTTAAAGACGTGACCTTTGGCTCAGACTGAACATAGCCTTTTAGATTCTGGAGTGTTTTGAGCTTCATCTGGAAAATTTGTTGTTGATTTCATTTTCTTTGTTCACAGGGTTGGGAAATTAGTCATTTTCTCAGAGAAAATCAGATAGTGTACATAAATCATTTGATCTCTAGGTCATTCGTTTTAATCCATCTCAAAGTTCTTCTCACTTCCCCAAGTTCTTATCTCACACTGACTGAGGAAAGAATGGATGGCTGTGCTCTGCTTGTAGATAGACAGATATTCACATAATTTAAAACCCCACCAGACAAGTAATCATACATTATCTCCCCCTTGGTGCCTTCTCTCAAGAAGGCAGTGGGGGCTGCGTTTCCGAGGAGGTGGAAAGCAGGCCAGCTATCACATCAGGAGAGCTACTTCCTCCTTTCTTTATATTCAAAGGAAAAACGGGTTTTCACCAGAGATCTTACCCAGAAAGTGGACAATATTTGTGAAAGGGATGAATAACATACTCATGTATCCTTAACAAGCTTGTTAAAACAAAGTGACAAAAAAAGCATAAAATAGTAAGAATGTACATCAACTCATTAGAACGTTGGGATAATTTACATTGTGGTGACATCTGTAACAGTCACATAATCTCCTCATGACATTATTAGCTGTACAAGATGTGTAGTTTCTAAAATTTACTGAGCATGTTTTCCTCTTTCTTTCTTCTTCTTTTTCTTTTTTTTTTAGAGATGAGATGTTGCTCTCTAGCCCAGGCTAGAGTATAGTGGCCTAATCAGAATCTTGCCAGAATTTCTCTCTAAGCTGAGTTCTTGGTCTTAGGGTTCAAAGAATGAAACCACAGACCACCACACAGATAAGCAACAGGATAGAGTTTATTGGAAGGAAAAAGATTGATAAGGATGATGAGCAAAAGAGAATGGACAGAGCTACAAGGGGGGGGGGGTTCTACTTAGATACCCCTCACCCCAACTTCAGTCTAGGAGGTTTCAATGCTGCTTCCCTATTTTGCAGGCAGGGTGTCTAGGAGAAGTGTGTTACAATTGGCCAGAGGTCTGCTAGCAGGAAATAATACTAAAATTAGCATAGCAACTGGTCCTTGCTGTTTTCGCCTCAGGCAAGGGATTAGGGTGTGTACTCTCTACTACTCAGGGAGAATCTGCCTATAATCTTTCAGGCTGCTTTGTTCCTGACCTTAGAGCTCAGAGGGTGTAAAAGGGCAACCGGTTTGCGCCTAGCGATGAGGGTCTGATTTCTGAGTTCACCCAGGCCTAGACAAATGGAGAGGGACCTGTCCGGGCCTGAGCAGGGGAACCCTGGACCTGTATCAGTAACTCACCACATTACTGCAGCCCTGAACTTCTGGGCTCCTCCTACCTCAGCCTCTCAAGTAGCCGAGACTACAGGGACTTGGCACCATGCCCAGCAATTTTTTTTTTTTTAATTCTGTAGAGATGGCTTTTGTTGTGTTGTCCAGGCTGGTATCCAATTCCCAGCCTCAAGTGATCCTCTCACCGTGACCTCCCAAAGTGCTGAAATTACAGGCATGAGCCACTGTCCTCCCCAACTCTAAACACCCTTTACATCTGTAGAGTGAGAAAAAATAATAATTCTGTCTTCCAAGCATTTGGATGGGATGGAGAATACTTGGAATTAAATATTAACTTTATTTATTTAAAATTTTGAATTAGATTATGGATTCCTAACCTTTTCATTATCAAGAGTGCATTTGTTATTTTTTTTCATGAGCCCATGTTACCGGAATTTCTTCTTCAGTAGGTCGTTGGTCTCGGGGATTTGAAGAATGAACCGATGGACCGCAAGTGGTTTTATCAGATAGGATTTTATTAGACAGAATGGAATACAGAAGGACCAGAGCTCTGGCAAAGGGGAAGAACCAAGTTGGAAATCTCTCTAGGGTCCTTTGTCTCGGGGTATATATTGAGAATTACATTTTGAGGCTTTGGTAGATGGAAAAATATCCTTTCAAAGTTGAATGCAGTCCCCGCCTCCTCCAGCAAGGTTATTAGGTCTTTGCAGTTTTTGTCTCAGGGGAGGGATTAGGGTGTTGCTTTCCCTACTCAAGGTGTAACCACCCCCCAAAAGTCTTAGGCTGCCTTGTTCATGATCTTAGAGCCCTTATGGTGCCCCCTGGAAAAGGCAGCCTGTTTGTACTTGGAAGTGGGGATCTGATTTCTGAGCTCACCTGGGCCTAGAGAATGGGGAATCCCTCTCCAGTCCTGAGTGGGGGAATCCTGTATCACTATGTTTGGGAAAATTTTCATATGCAGCAAAATGTATCTGGATGAAAAGGGTCTGGCTGCTTGTCACTGTCAGCCAATACACAGAGACAGGGATAGGTCCAAACTGTGTTTGTCAGAAGGCCTGGATTCTCGAGAACAGTGAGAGTAGCCGTTCCAAGACTGTTCTGTTCTACCATTTCCCAAATTACAGTTTTACACACAAAAGTCCAAAGCAAAGATGCCACCAACCCCTATTCCAAATAATAATCAGAATAACTCAGTGACCTATTACAGCATCCAGTTTAAAGGTTAATCTCCTAAATCGATCCACCTAAACTACTCAAGATAGGCATCTTTGCTAAAGTTACAAACCAGTGAGACTGGGACACAGGGGTGACGGTCAGGCAGGATTTACAGTGACCTAGCCTGACAGACTCCATCTTCTTCTCCATCATATGCTTTCAATACTAACTCCATTAGTCAAGTAATAATTATTCTCCCATTTTTAACTGTTCTAGGACAGAGAACTGTCAATTGCAGATTCAGATGTTTGTGATAATTAATGTTACCACATTGAGTTCACATTCCAAGTTGAAGTAAAGAGGGTGATATTTTAACCAAATCTTACCTTAGATGAATATGAGCTGATTATGAAAAATATCTCAGAAACCTAGTTGTTCAGAGACTCTGGACAAAAGTGGTCTTCAAATCATTTCTATAACTACTAACTATAGCTCTATGATGCTGGGGTTGATAGAACTGTGATGCCAGATGGAACTATGATTTCACAGGCACTAGAAGATATCGGTCCCTCTTCTCAAATCCCATCAACTGCAACTCCTGGAATTCAGCTAACTTCAGAAACTATATCACAATGAAAGAACAAGAGGAATGCTGGGACCTCATTTAAAGCCTCTCAAACCAATACATTCATGATCTATGTATATTTGACTTAATAAAATAATTTTTTTAAGAAAGCCTCTCAAAATACTCACATACTTACTTTGCTACCTTAACCAAGAAATCCAAGAGTCTAGAAAGGGAACCCCAGCAAACTCAAACCAGTTAGCACCATGTTTAGTCAGTATATCATGCAACTTCCCTGAGGCAGGGTGAGATGTGATTTTCCTCCGGTGTGAGCAACAGAACTAGCAAATCTGTATAATAAATAGAAATCATTGTACCTTCTGCGCATTTTCATAATTTCCCCTGCTGCTTCAGCTAATTAATTATCAATGCTATTTGTGTTTAGACAAGGGGGTTCATCTCCTTCACAGCCCATCTGCTTCTTGGTAACCTTGCTGTGAAGTCATTTCAAAGCAGAGTTACTCATAAAACTATTGTCTCCATGGCAACCTGCTGCTATGTCACAAACCTAGGAATGTGACCTCACTGCAGTTTAAAGGAGAAATTAGATCAGTGTCTAATGTGTGAAGCTGTAAGAGTTTTTAATCATAGTTTACTCATCCCCCCCAAAAAAAATGTAGAAGAGAAGAATCTTTCTAGAGGAATTATTCTGCGCTATCTTTGCTGCTAATTAATAAATATTAAATGGACACTTCAAGTTTAGGAGTAAAATATAAATGTGCTAGCGATTTACTTGGGTGAAATGTCTTATGAAAATATAATACTGATCCAGAGAGGTCTTTTCTGGATTATAATATATGTATTTGTCCCTTTACTTACTTTTGTATTTATTTCTATTAGTTTCTTAATAACAGCTAACACTCAATACTTACAGCTTCTCAGATCCAACAACTTGTGGAGTCAAGAATATTATCTTCATTCTATAGCTGATGGAACTGAGGCTTAGCTAGACAGCAAGACTTACCCAAGGTGGCACAACTGGAGTGTTAGAACTGACACTGAGCCCAGACCATGGCTACCAAGCTGGAGCGCTTCTTATATACTATCTACCTCTCAACGGAAGCTTTGCTGTGTGTTCTTGCTGCGAACAGAGAACCTGGAATGAGGATTTAGTTTTATAAAATTTTGTCAGTTAGTAGGCATTAATACAATCATAGTAATAGGAGAATTGCAGGATACTGGGAATTGATTTTGTCCAACTTCTTTATTTTAAAAATGAGTAAATCTAGTTGTACAGTGAGGGACTTACCCAATGTAACTCAATGATTACCTGCTGCTGCTTTGATCCCTTATAGTGACAGCAGTGCAAACTTTTCTTGAAAGTTGATTTGTATCCATCAAGCTTCTCTAGAGTTTGAAAATGGCAGGGGTAGTGCCAGAGAGCAGCCATCTGGGCTCTCCATCAGAATGCCCCCAATGGGCCCCTCTAAATGTACATCCAGATGTAACAGGATAGGGGCTTGCTCTGCTCAGACAGCTTCAAGGCTGGTCCCCAGTCTTTCTTTTCCAACCAGATGACCTCTGAACTCTCTTTTTTTTTTCCCCTTGAGCAGAGTCTCACTCTGTCGCTCTTGGTAGAGTGTATGGCGTCATATCTTACAGCAACCTCAAAAGTGTGGGCTCAACTCTTGCCTCAGCCTCCCAAGTAGCTGGGACTACAGGTGCCTGCCACAACGCCCAGCTATTTTTAGAGGTGGGATCTTGCTGTGGCTCAGGCTAGTCTTGAACCTGTGAGCTCAGGCAATACCCCAACCTCAGCCTCCCAAGAGACCGGCATCAGCCACCATGCCAGGCAACCTGAACTCTCTTTTTATCTAGACATTCTAGAGTTGCCAATGGTGGGGAGGGAGGTAGATAAAATACTATTCACCCATAAAAAAAGATGAGGAATTTACATCTTTTGTATTAACCTGGATGGAGTTGAAACACATTTTTCTTAGTAAAGGATCACAAGAATGGAAAAGCAAGTATCTGATGTACTCAATTCTAATATGAAGCAAAAAACTCAATTCAATTGAAATTGAGGGGAGGGGGAACAAAGGAGGAGGAGGGGGAGGAGGGAGGAGGATTGGTGTGCTCCCACTTAATGGGCACAATGTAAGGATATATGCATCTCTTGGGTGCAGGACATAACCAGGGACTCTACCTAACAAATGCAGCATTGTAACCTAATTGCATCCTCACATGAGTCCAAAAGAAAAAAGAGGAAAAAAAAAAAAACCCAAATAGCAGCAGAGACATGTATATGTCATTTTATTTATTTATTTATTTATTTATTTATTTATTTTTTTATTTATTTGTGGCACAGTCTCACTATGTCACTCTGGATCGGGTACCATGGTTTCACACAGCTCACAGCAACCTCAAACTCTTGGGCTTAAAGAGATTCTCTTGCCTCAGCCTCCCAAGTAGTTGGGACTACAGGTCCCCACCACAACACCCTGCTATTTTTGTGTGTGTATGTGGCAATTGTCATTGGTTAATTTTTTTTTTTTTTAAAGCTGAGCCAAGCTGGGTTTGAACCCATCAACCTTGGTGTATGTGGCCGCCACCCTACCCACTGAGCCACAGGTGCTGCCCATGTAGATATCATTTTAAATACCCGTTTTGTGATTTCATTTACTTTTTTGACATGGTAATTTAGGACAGGACAACTTGCCTGGATCCTTAAAAAATGAGCTTGAATCTCATCCATAAGGATAAGTAGTACTTCATGTGTTTCATTACCTGGGGTTAACAGAGTATAAATTAAATTAAGTATGGGTCTAATCGGTGATTTTTCTTTTGTTGCCCTATATAGGTTAATTTTCTTAACAAGTAACTAATGATATTTTTATTTATCTTGCACACATCCTATAATAGCTTTGTTATATATCTTCTACCAAAGATGACTCATCTCCTGATATGATAGTTACCAAGCTTGAGAAAGCAAGCAGCTCCTTCCTTGCTGATTGCGTCTATTTGTACAGCAGCCCATATACTGAGGAAAAATTACGACATGTAGCCACGGAGTGTCTCTCCCAGAGAAGTAGCTCAGCATACAGAGTATGAAGGTGAATTCTGAAATCGACCCACAGGAGCTGTTACCATAAGTTCTGATCAGCCCGTTATTTTCTTCCTTGGATGGTTGGTTAACTAGTTACTCAGTTGTATGATGCAGGCAGTAAATATTACAACCTGGAGGGGCTGTACCTCTTCAGCTGTCAGAGAGCTAAAGCAACAACATTCATTGGGCGATTGTTGTGTGTGCATGTACTGGTAAGAGAGAACCAAGGGAAGTGTGTGCAGCCCACATGCTGTAATTGTTTACAATGGTACTGTGGCTCCATGGAACCATCAGATACCTAACAGCACAAGGGGGCGCAGAGGTAAAGATTGTGCCAACTGTCCTGTTTCAGAACTAATTTAGTTAGGTGGGAGGTATAGGGATAAAAGAAAAGACATCAGACGAGCCCTAGGTTATATGGCCATTTTTAAACAAAGGATTGAAAGGTAAGAATGTTGAAGTAGCATTTTCTAAGTGTTTACTATGTGCCAGGCACCATGCTAAGCACTTTACAATCTTCCTGTCATTTAATCCTCTCAACAACCCTGGGACATAGGCTTTATGGTACATTTTATAGATGAGAGGATTATGGTACATTTTATAGTTTGAGGAGTTAAGAAACTTGTCCAAATCAGGAGGCAGCAAATTGTAGAATTTTAGAATCTGTATATTCTAGAATGTACAAGTTTATGGCAACGTTATGCTGCCTGGGAAGATCAGATCGGAACGTGGCACAAACACAGCACAGAGATGGTAAAGGGCCACACCCTGTCGAGGGTGGGACAAATCCTCTCCAGCCACTCTCCTCACTAGGGGTGACCTGGGGCCTGGCAGGACCACTGACTTCCCTGCAGCTTTACTGTCACGCCTTTACAGGAACAAACGTCTTCTTTGTGCCACTGAAGTACTACATGCCAGCACATGGTCCTCAAAGTACTTTTTCTCTTAAAACCTTCCACCTTTGAACACGATTGACTTTTAGGAATTAACTGAGCTGTGTAGAAATACTCAGCAGGATTAAGATATTGAAGGAATTGATAGATTTTATTTTTTACTCCTCTACCTATGCACGTAAAACTGCAGTTGTTTCTAGACTGTGGTTTAGACATCTTTGCCATTCTATAACATCCTGCCACACTCAGGTGCTTCCTGATGTCAACATTCCATCGCCTGCTTGTAAAGTGTTCTCATTGGGAACTTTAAGGCAAATACTTGGAAGAGTTAAGAGACTTCAGCAGGGTATCCTTAAAGCTAAGTAAGATTTGGGCTGATGAAAATCAGAATTGCCAGTTGGCCTTAAAGTTTAGGTTGTAAATTAGAGACAACTGGGAAGTTCAAAACATTGTTAATACTTACCAGGAATATTTTTTTGAACTGAAGGAAGTGTTGTGTATCTTTTCTTTGTCTATATAAACTCATAGTAATTTACATTTTATAACAGAAAAAGCAGAAACGGGATCAAACTATACTCAGTTATAAATTTGATTGTTTTTTTCATAGTATAAAAATTTTCTTTTCTTTTTTTTATTAAATCATACCTGTGTACATTAATGCAATCATAAGGTACAATGTGCTGGTTTTATATACCATTTGAAATATTTTCATCAAACTGGTTAACATAGCCTTCACCACATTTTCTTAGTTATTATGTTAAGACATTTATATTCTACACTTAGTAAATTTAACATGTACCCTTGTAAAATGCACCATAGTGTGTTCCCATCAATTACCCTCCCTACAACCATCCTTTCCCCTCCCCTGCCCTCCCTCTCCCCTTTCCCCTTCTTCTTGGGCTATAGTTGGGTTATAGCTTTCATATGAAAGCCATAAATTGGTTTCATAAAAGGGCCAAGTACATTGGATACTTTTTCTTCCATTCTTGAGATACTTTGCTAAGAATAATATGTTCCAGCTCCATCCATATAAACATGAAAGAGGTAATGTCTCTATATTTTTAAAGGCTGCATAATATCCCATGGTGTGTATATACCACAATTTATTAATCCATTCATGGGTCAATGGGCACTTGGGCTTCTTCCATGACTTAGCAATTATGAATTGGGCTGCAATAAACATTCTGGTGCAAATATCTTTGTTATAGTGATTTTTGGTCTTCTGGATATATACCCAGTAGAGGAATTGAAGGATCGAATGTTAGATCTATTTTTAGATCCCTAAGTGATTTCCAAACATCTTTCCAAAAGGAACATATTAGTTTGCATTCCCACCAGCAGTACAGAAATGTTCCCTTTTCTCCACATCCATGCCAGCATCTCTAGTTTTGGGATTTTGTGATGTGGGCTAATCTTACTGGGGTTAGATGATATCTCAAACTAGTTTTGATTTGCATTTCTCTGGTGATTAAGGATGATGAGCATTTTTTCTTGTGTCTGTAGGCCATGCATCTGTCTTCTTCAGAGAAGTTTCTCTTCAAGTCCCTTGCTCACCCTGAGATGGGATCACTTGTTCTTTTCTTGCTAATACTTCTGAATTCTCTGTGGATTCTGGTTATTAAGCCTTTGTTGGAGACATCACCTGCAAATATCTTCTCCCATTCTGAGGGATGTCATACTTTAAAGATCTTGAAAAAATAATTCTTCGTTTTATATGGAATCAGAAAAAAACTCAAATAGCCAAGACATTACTCAAAAATAAAAACAAAGCAGGAGGAATCATGCCACTACCAGACCTCAGATTATACTATTAATCAATAGTGATCAAAACTGCATGGTATTGGCACAAAAACAGAAAGGTAGATGTATGGAGCAGAATAGACAACCAAGAGATGAACCCAGCTACTTATCGTTATTTGATCTTTAATAAGCCAATTAAAAACATTCAGTGGGGAAAAGATTCCCTATTTAACAGATGGTGATTGTTTTTCACACATCAGTGACCCTAGGAAGGGTCACTTACTGTGGGTCCAGTAAGCACACATTATAAATAGACTTCTTTCATTTTAATCACTGCATGGTGATCTAATCGTTTTCTTTTTATGGATTTAGGTTGTTTCTATGATTTTTGTTTCTGTTATATGGTTTGTTCTGTTTTATTTTGTTTTGCTATTACAAAGAATATTATAATGAAACTTCTTAAAATGTATTTTGAAATATTAGTGAATATCTCTGTAGGATAAACTTTTAGGAGTAAAATTGGTACATCAAAGGAAATGCGGATTTCACATTTTTAAAGATACATCTAAAGACGGTACAAATTGCAGCAATTTAAATCTCCACCAACTCTATCTAGTGACTTAGTGTACTTCTCTTGGGATTTGATGATATCAAAACTTTAAATTTTCACAATTTCAATATGTAAAAATATGGTCATTTGGTTAAATTTTTGAAACCATGAGTGTCTGAACATGTTTCGTTTGTTAATATTTGTTTTATGTTACTATGAATGTACATTTTTTTCTAATTTTCCTATTAGAATATAAATGTTTTTCTGTAACATTATTTTATAATAGTATTAAATCTATTAATCTTTAGAATATAGGATGGACTAAAAACAGTTTCTATAGGCATTTTTCCTTTGACTTGGTTTACATTAACTTGGCAAGTGACAGGAGTTTTACATTTATATAAATTTGCCAATATTTTGTATGGCTTCTTTCTTCTAATTTTCCACTTCAGATCTTTAAAAAATAGGTATTTTTCTTTTGTTCTTATTTGACTGTTTTTCCTTTTTCTTTTTGTGTATTTATTCCTTTTTCTACTTAGACCTTAATTTCATGGAGAATGTAAGAAAGAAATCTAGCCTTTTTTAAACCACTAGGACACGTTCCAACAATATTGACTAAAAAATCTGCCACTTACCTTTATCATATCTAAATCTCTGTAGGTACTTATCTCTCTATATGATTCTCCTTTTTCACTGTTCTTCTGATTATCTAGGCCAGTATAAACTATTTAAGATAATATAGATTACTATGTTTTAATATTTAGTAGTGCCAGTTCCGTTTCATTGTTAATTTTTATAATCATTCTGACTTTTCTATATGCTTTTTAAGTATAAAATTTAGGATTATCTTGGTACTTTGCTTGAGATTGCGCAACTATTATAAAGAAATGCTTTTATTACAATATTGAATCTTGGCTGGGCATGGTGGCTCACACCAGTAATCCTAGCACTCTGAGAGGCTGAGGCAGATGGATTGCTTGAGCACAAGAGTTTGAGACCAGCCTGAGCAAGAGCATTACCCTGTCTCTAAAACTAGGTAGGCACTGTGGCAGGCACCTGTAGCTACTCGGGAGGCTGAGGCAAGAGGATTGCTTGAGCCCAAGAGTTTGAGGTTGCTATGAGCTATGATGCCAAAGCACTCTATCAAAGGTGACAAAGTGAGACTCTGTCTCAAATAAACAAAAACTAAGACAAAAAAAATTGAATATTTATCCTAGACTAAGATATGTATTTCTGTGTACTCATTTTTAGTTCATGGAGTAACTAGAGTATCCTTTAAAAATATTCCTTTATTAGGTGTTGTAATAATCTATAAATTCAGAGAGAAAACGATGTTGTTTGTCAAACTTTAACATATTTTCCCTTTCATTGCTCGTTCCATTTTTCTGTTACGGTTGCTTTATCTTCTCATTTAACCTTGGAAATTTCAGAACTTCCACAGCAGTGAAGTAGCCCTTCCCAGTTCTGGAGAGTGGCCGTTAGCTGTGGAGGGCTGGTGGTGCTGCAGGGGCAGAATGGCTGATCCCATCCCCTGGATAGAGCAGCTGCCTCTCACTGCTCTTTACTGGGTGAACCATCATTGCTAGTGCAGGACTGAGTGATTTGGATGAAGTTTACTTAAGGATCACTGTCATTATATATTTATGAATAGCAGCAAACACTATTTAGAATAAGCCATTCCCTGAGAACTGGCGTGCCACATCAGAGGCTAGATGACAGCATTCCTAGGCCTGTGTTTCTGGCACTAACAATCTGTTTTGTAAGCCAGCCTCTGCAAGCTAATAATCACAGTCAGTAACCATTCTTTTCTCATTTTAATAAAAATCTCAAAGAGAGGAAAGAATAATGAGAGACAAAAGGTGATGGACGTGATGTTTAGGCTACCTACAAACCAGTAAAATCCATTTAACCCAATCGGAAGGACGACAGAAGTGCAGTAGCAACAGGAACACATGTCATGTGCTCTCCTGTAGCCTAATGCTTTTCTCCAAAAGGGAAAAAAATGTGTCTATGCAGAGAGTAATCAAATCTCCATGCATTTTTTTTATTTTTCTTGTTGTTAGCTGTGTATTTTAATGGGCGTAACAATCACTGCAGCCTTTGGAAGCCAGTCAGATAACTTCCGGAAGCTCTCTTCTATTGTCAGACTATACTTTATTAGAGAACAATTTCACCTACAGTCGACAATATCTGATCTTGTGGGGCACAAAGGGTTATCTTAAACCTTGCCACTGGCCAGCCTCTGGAGCTCTGTGGAGGTCAGAAGCCGACTGCCCCCGTCCCCTGCTTATGTTCCCCTTCCTCAGCTCCCTCTCCTGTCCTCAGGCCAGTCCTCCCACTATCAAGTCAAGCAGTGCCAGCCTGACAAGTGAACATGTGGGCTCAGTCAAACAACAAGGTGAATAAAGTTTCTTCTTTTTTTTTCCTTTTTCACTTTTTTCTTTTGGGATAGACTCTCCCTCCATTGCCCAAGGTATAGTGCTGTGGCATCAGCCTAGCTCACCGCAACCTTAAACTCTTGGGTTCAAGTGATCTTCCTGCCTCAACCTCCCAAGTACCTGGAACTATAGGCACCCACCACAAAGCCCAGTTGGATAGTAGATATCAGGTCTCACTTTTCTCAGGCTGGTCTCAAACTCCTGAGCTCAATTGATCTACATGCCTCAGCTTCCCAGAGTGTTGGGATTAAAGGCATGAGCCATTGTGTCCAGCTGTGAAAAAATGTTTCTTTTGGACATGTATTGGGAGTCTGATGTGTCTTAAACAAATATTTTGTCCATTAACCTGAATGAGAACTCTTAGTCTTGTGACTTTTGGTATCTGACAACTAATAATGTTAATGAACATCACCTTCTCAAAGTTTCTATTGGTGTTGCCTTATGAAACGGGGATTGAGAAAACTGAAGCCACGTCCATCTAGCCCTTCTTCTTCCACTCAACAGGCATCACCGCAGTACAGGGTCGGAGGAAGGTGAGGGCCAGGGATTCTGCCTGAGATTCCCTAACAGTACACAAGAACCAGTGGGTATTCTAAGCTAAGAGAGTTGTGGGCTTTCTGATGCTCTGTGTGATGGGGAGTTATTTTTTAGAGGATGGTGATGTGATGGTGAGGTGCTACTTAGCAGAAGTTGGAATATCTCATGGAAATTATTTAGTTTCTTAGTAAAGAAGATGTGTGTGTTTAATTAAGAAATGGGAGAAAATGTAGAATTGTCACAAGGCTGTAGGGAGAATTATCAGAATCATTTGGGGGTTTCCAGTCCCTTTGGGGCATATTGTCAAGCACCTGTCGTCTCATTGAAGAGGTGGTCCTGGAGAACAGGCAGGCATGTTATCTTTCATCTGGCAGAGCTATGAGTCTACTCTGTGGGATTCCTGTGGGACTTAACACTGTCCTTCAGATGTCTAAATCCACGTCAATAATATAAATAATGCAGAAATAAACAAGAGAACAATCAAATGTCTATTGTCCCCTCAATACTCTTCTGACTAAGTCCATGATATACTCTATAGAAATGAGACATTCAGGGAAGGTTAGCTTATCAGTCAGAGAAGAGTCCAGAATAACAATAAAACTATCATGGCACCATTTAATGCTTTGGGTAGTCTAACTTTGGACAAATTTACCTCATCTCTTTCCTTTCTCCAATGAATGCTGATTGATAAGTAGATATAATCACATCCAGCCATGATTTTCCTTTGCTCTTAATATAAAGATGAAACTTCTTAACTGGAACAAAAGAACCTTGGCTAGTCAGGCCCCTGCTAATGTCTCCAGTCCCATCTCCTGTCAGTGTCTTCCTGCTTCCTGGGATCCAGCCAGGGTCGCCTTCCTCAGCTCCAAGTACTCAGGTTCCTTGTTGTCATCAGGGTCATTTGCATGTGATATGCTCTCTACCCTAGTTTCTTTTCCTTCTCTTTTTCTGCTCTTTCCTGTAAGATACCCTTTAGATCTTTGGTTACGCCTTAATGTCTTGGTAAGACTTCTTTGATCCCCCCAAGCAGGTAAAATGAAAGTTGTCAATTTTCAGGACACCATATATTTACCTTTGCTAGCCCTTGTCACTTGCATTTTCACATTGATTTTTATGATTTGGTCAATGTCTGCCTCCCTCACTAAACTCTAAGACATCTGAGCAGAGAAATCATGCCTCTGTTGTTCATTATTGTATCCCTGCTGTCTGCAGGGATTCTTAGTATACAGTAGGTGTTTAAAAAAAGTGTTGAATGAATGAAAATGGACTTTAACTCATGTCTTTATTGGTATCAAAAATACCTAGGATGTTTACAGACTAGGAAAACCTCTACAAAAATCTTTCACTGGCATGGCTTAAGAAAGCATATAGGACATGGGGACTCTCAGATGTCCTCACCATGGGCTTGAGCTAAATGAGAAATGCTGAATTCAGCAGTGATGATTGGACAAAGAGAAGCAATAGAATATAATGGTTGCCAAGATAATACTTCAAAGCCGCCAAGAAGAGAGCAACACAATAAACCTATCAACAAATTATACACTGTTAAAGCTGGAAGGGAATCTTCAACATTACAGAAGAATAATCTTCCTCTTTTAAAAAGGAGAAAGAAAAGCCTAGCAATGGAGAATAGGACTAGAATCTGGACTTCCTTACATGTAATGCACGCGCTCTTTGCCACACCATTCTGCTTCTACAAAATAATAACTCTCAGAAGTACTTGGACTTTAAGAAAGTAATTGGAAAAAAAGTCAATGGAATTCATATACCGTAAAAAGATAATCTGCAGCCTTTTTTTTTTCATACAAACACAGAAAAAAAGAATGAATATTATCTCTGAAACATATTATGTGGAAAATAGCAGCATGGCAGTCACCCAAAAAAGCTTTTACTGTCTCTGGAGCATTTGTTTGGGTACATTAAAACTATTTTTTTTTAATGTAATAGGTAGTCACTCTTTATGCTCCCTCTGAATGAGAGATGATAAATAACAGGAATGGGAATTAGAGATCAGAACCCCATTCCAGAAGCTGGACATTCATTTAGTCAGGGGTTTCCTGGGCCTTAGGGGAAGTCTTGCTTCCTGTTTCAGGGAGTTAATTTATGTCACAGTGCTCAACATACACATCTTAATACAGTTCTTCCATAGCAATTTGATATTCAAAATTATCAGCTATGTTATTTCCATATTAAAACCACAAAACTTAAAAAAAAAACCCACAAAACTTTAATGTTGAGCTTGATTATAGAATGAAGTTCCTCCCAGGCCGTCAATAGTAAACAAACACATACATAAATAATAAATAGAGGAAGATAAGAAAACTCGATCCCTTAATCTTCTATGAAACTGAGGCAACATGTGAGAGGGTGATTGTGCTGTGAATATAGTTCAGATAATTTAGATTAAACACACACACACTCACACCTACACCCTCAGGCCTTTGAAAAAGACTATAAGGAACTTTAATGACATGGTATTGACAGATGATGCTGTATCCCTTTGTTCTTTACATGTATTTTGTATTATGGTTTTTTAATTAAAAATTACTTTTTAAATGTCATTTCATGTGGCAAAATAGATTAGAAAACTAAAATCTCTTTCCTATATTAAGGTTTTCATTGCAAATCTCTGAATCCAGGTTTGACAGTTTGGGGGGGTTTTTTTGGCCCCTAGTTCAACCGAGGGAGTTATAGTAAGACGTGATGAGTATGGTGCCCAAATAAAGCATCCAAACAGCAAGTCATGTTCATCGTCAGTACTCTCAACCACACCAAAGGAAGCATTCAAACCACAAAACACGCTTGTCACTGATAACTTTAACCAGAGGTGGATTCATTGACAGGCTAATAAAGCATAAGCCTCTCATTTTCACAGGCCCTTCTCTAATACCTGGAAGGTACCTGGGTGACATTATATTTCTAATATTTAATTAATTTTCTTACAAAGCCCTTTATCCAAATGTATACATTTTATGTTCCACCAAATTTAATACTGACTCTGATTTAAGTCAAGCAAATTAAAAATAAACAGTCTAGGAGTCTCTAGCTGGTGGTTTCTTTGGGCCATGAGTGGGAATATCAGGGATTGGATGCCAGATGGGTCTCACACGTTTGACACCTCCAGTCTTGAGGATTCTGAACAAGTCCACATCTGTGTGTTCTCTTGTGTCATATGTTCACCACCATCTGGGTAAGGTCCATCCAGAGATGGACTGCTCCACAATGAGTGCATGTAGCCTTAGAAATATTTGTTCTTGGACTTCCTCTCATTTTCCCCAAATATTTGAATTTATATGTTCATTTACCAGCCAAATTTATGAGTTATTGCATATGTTTAGCTATCAAAGCATGTTCCACTGCTGTATTCATGATTACCGGCTTTATGCAACTCTCTTTCAGTGACAGCGTTCAGGGAAACACCTCCGTAATGAAGGCGTCAGTAATCTCTCCCCTCATGCTGCATCCTGGCTTTCCGGGAGTCAACAAAAAAAATCAATTCCTGACTCCTTCATGGGATGTCCTCTTTTATCTTCATCATATCCTCACTTATTTCTGTTTCTTTTGCCAAAACTCAAGGGGCCAGAAGGGTCACAATGGATGAAGAAAAGTTCTGTATCATATGAATCTCTCCTTCTATCTTGGGTCAGCTGCAAAGGGCCATATCTCTAGGGGAACAGGAAAGTGATTTTTGGTAAAGAAGAAAATAAAAAAACACTGTACAAAGGCAGCCTTCAGTGGAGGTGGCAAGCGGCCCCTGGAGGTACTTTGGGAAAGGCTGATTTTTTAAAATGAACTTGACACTGAAAGATGAACATGGAGCTTGTGAGATACTTTCTGCCAGGAAGATGCCTGGCTTGGCACGGGTTCTGATGAGAGGCCACGTTTAAAGGAGAAATTTCTGTCTGCAGTTGGCAAGACAAAATGGTTCATATGGCAACATGGCCTGTGAAGGCCACTCTCTGAAGAGAGCCAGGCTTCTCCATCAAAGGAGTTAGGAAGAAAGAGGACACATGCTTTAAATATATTCTTTCTTAATGTGGGTTGCTAAGTTCCAGTAGAAAGAATTTGAACTTTTTTACTACTCTATTTTGAATGACGTCTGTACCTTTCTATCAAACATAGTAATTCTATAATAATAGCACAACATAAAAAGATCCAACAGAAAACTATTCTCTAATAACAGTAAGTAATAGGTATTAAGTACCCACTAAGCATTTCTGGACCAGGGTCTTTTGGTATTTATATTTACATATGCACACACAAGTACATATAGAAACACACATATACACAGAGGGGGACAAAATTGTGTACACATTTTAAGAAAGGAAAACACTTAAAATGGAAATACGTGACATTTGCCTTCGCAATTACAAGAGATACAAGAAAATGTATGAGATAACAAACATTATCGGCATATATTATTTCATTTTTTAACACAGTATTTTCCTTTCTTAAAATGTGTAAGCATTTTTTGGCACCATGCGTGTGTGTGTGGGGGTGTGTGTGTGTGGTGTCCACGATATCCTTTACTCCTCACATTAATTCCACAAGGTGAATTTTAATCTCTCATTTCCAAGTTGAAGAAACTGAGGCTGGGGAAAGTTATGCGACGTGTGTAGCATCTGTCTATTAAGTGGTGGGTCTGGGATTGGAATATGACCCCCAAGCCCCTGTTCTGCAATGACACATGCAATTTGTCTTCTTTGTCACCAGGTGACACTATGGGGCACTAAGGCCATTGGTAGAGATAAGTGTTGGTTTGTCCATATTGCACTTTCAGAAACCAGTTAATAGCAGGTGGGGTGACAGTTATGCAAGATTCCCGAGAAAGTCATGCTGGGGAATTGGGCACTCCCAGCGTTGCTACCAGTGTTACCACACAAAGGGATTGTGTTTCATGGGAGCATTCATATACAAAGATTAAATCCACTTCTGTGACCATGAAAATCTACCTTTGCTATTGAGCATTTCTGTTTGCTATCATTGCTAATGTCAGTAATTTATACTGCTTCTGAAAGAAAAGGAGAGGGAAGAAGAGATGGGGTATTCAGTCTAGATTCAAAATCAGATTGAACTGTCAGAGATACTGACCTGAAGGTATTGTAGCAGTTAGTAACAATAAATAAGAGTGTCTGGGGACAGAGTTAAAGCCCATTCGGTTACATGGCGCATGCTGTGTGAATGTGGGGAAGACAGGTCTGAGCAAATTATGGCTGGCTCACTGGGCTCCTACAAGATGGAAGATTCAGAAAACTCTCAAATTTCCAGTTGTGCCCTGAGCTGTTTCTAATGAACGCTGCTTTCTAAAATCTTTGAGCTGAGCAGATTAAAAACTGTGGGCGTTAAAAGTGGGTTCAGCATTTGCTTTCATGCCTGACTGCAGAGCTCTGAACCTGTTGCAGACTGTGTTTGAGAATAAAAGACGAAAGTGTAGCAGTAGCTTCCTAACATATGGGAAGATTTGTTTCTGTATACATCTCCCCCTTCCAGTTTCGTTTCTATGACAAATTCCCTAACATGCAGTAAATAATTTACAGTGTTAGTATCACAGCAACGACAGGTCTGTGTGGGTTGGTTGTCGATGTGTATCTGAAATGAATGGCACCTTTCAGAAAGAAAGATGGGCAGGGAGGGGTGTGTGGTTCTGTGCTCACTGTTGTCAGGCTGCAGTTGGCGTCTGCTTGTCTGTGCAAGCACTTGAGCATACCTGCAGCTAGCACAACGTGCGTCCATGTCTGCCATCCTTATGAAAGGATTTAAACAGACCACATGTAGTATGACCCCATGCATGCTCCTACTCACATCGTCCAAGAAAGACAGGAAGGACTTAACACCGGTGCAGAATTTCCCCCATGTAGACACCTTGCTTCATCCTCTCCAGAGAACCAATTACCCATTTTTGGAGTGGGGGGTTTGGAGGAGAGCTTAGGGCTGGGACAGGCATTCCTTAAATATAATTGGGAAAGGAATCGGAATCATTCTGTTTTAACTCCCTACTTTTACCTCCAGTGGTCCCAGGTGCTACAAATACCCGACTACTTGAGCTGTTTCTATGGGGCAATTTTGTGCTTCTTCACGTTCCACTCCTTTAGTTGAGAATCTGGTTTTCTGAGCTCTGTTCGTATCGATTACCACCATCAGTTCTGCTTTATGATTTTCAAAATTTTATTATACTCATCGCCTCTCCTTTTCTTTTTTGTCTTTTATCCTTTAAAATATCCCCACCCTTTTGTCAGGTTAGTGAGGTTTTGGAGACAAGTGGAGATGAATGTGAGTTCAGTCTGCCATCACTAATGAGAAGTTTGTTTTATTCTTTACTTTGCATCCCCTAAATTCCAACCTTTCTTTGGGGACCCTGGTGTTATATGACATTATAACTCTCCTTGAATTTTAGTGATGCCGAGGGAGAGATAGTTTAGATGAGCTTTTGAAAATGAGCTCAATTCCTAACTGACTGAATCCAAGCAGTCACTGAGAAGCTGTGGATGAATTAGGAACTTCTGAACACCGTAAGCTTCAACAGACCGAAGTATCAGGGATCAGGCATGGGAGTTGGAATTGTCTTTATTCTTGAATATATCTTTACCCCCTGTTAGTAGAGTAGGGCATGTTAGATCATTTTTAATATTATTATTCTCATTCAATATACTGTCTCTATCCTTAACTGAAAGAAAAAGTGTTGATCCCCATTGTTTTGAACCTAGAGATGATTCGATTCCATGGTGTACCTGGATCCGTGGCTTGTTATGTAATACTTGGTAAATTTGAGAAGGGCAACAACTGACCCAGAAAAAATTAGAACTGTAGAAATGATGTAAAGTACAATTGCACATAGTAAAGTTTGTTATAATTGAAAACTGGGCCTGGCATGGTGGCTCATGCCTGTAATCCCAGCATTCCAGGATACTTACAAGGGAATCAATTGAATTCAGGTTTTGAGACCACTTTGAGCAAAGCAAGACCCCATGTCTAATAAAAAAAAAAAAAAAAAAAAAAAAAAAAAAATTAAAAATATCAGGCAGGTGTGGTGGCACATGCCTTTTGTCCTGGCTATTCAGGAGGCTGAGGCAGGAGGATCACTTGAGTCCAGGAGTTTGAGGTTGATGTGCACTAGGCTGAAGCCATGGCCCTCTAGCCTGGGTGGTAGAACAAGATTTAATCAAGAGCCGAGGAGAGGAGAGGGGAGGAGGAGGAAAGAGGAGGGGAGGAGGAGGAGAGAAGAGAAAGAAAAAGAAAATAGATTCATGAATAATATCTCATGGGAACTGCAAAATTTGACCCAAGGAAAATTAGGCTAGGCAATGAATGGAACAGGAACAAAATATAACTGAGAGCAGCTAAACCTCAGTACAATAACATCTGTTATTGATGATAAAGTAAAACATTCTTCACGAAATTTAGATCTGCAAAAATGGTCCCTATGGTTGTACTTGGTAGAATTAATAAACACATATACAAGTACAAACCCTGCCCCCAAATAAAATTCAGAAGCCATAACTGGTGAACTTCAATGTGAACAAAAGACCTTGTCTTTTGATTATTCATCATACAATTTACACAGAAAAAGCATTGATCACAATAAAGACAATTTTTGCAAAGTAAAATTTAAAAAGCTGGAAATGGGCTAAAATATCATATGAAATGTTGACCAAAGATTGAAATTGGTAATAGAGTTTTGTTCAGAAAATGCTATCGCTATAAAAAGTCAACAGTATTGATATAATCTTCATTAAAATATTTGTATGTGTAACAAGAATTTAAAATATCTGCTGTCAAAATCTCACTTGTCCGTAGCACTCTCTCAAGCTGGTATTCATGGGTAGAACAATTTTTTTCCCCTATAAATGGTGAGAGGTAGGAACAGGTACAAGAGTACAAAGTGCATAGGCTACTTCAATACATGACGCTGAAGTTCACTGTAAGCTAGAAGTTGTCAAATTAAGCCAAGATGCAGCTCTCTAAGCCCATTTTGGGTAAGGCATAGCTAAGATAGTATTTTGCTTTTAATTGGAGTTTAATACATATTGAATGTATGTTCAATCCTTGAACACATTTTTTTTTAATGGCCCAGATCATTTTTCTCTGTTTCTTAATGTGTTTATGTATTTTCCAGTTCTAATTACTTTCTACGTTCAGGCTATGCCAAAGTTTCTCACCTGGCAATCTGACCACATATATCTTCTGAGTCCCTGTAGATCCAAAGGCCAGGTGAGATCATCTTTTAATTCTCAGTTTAACCTCTTGTGCTCCTTGACTGGCAAATCTGCCTTGAAACTTGTTCTACCTTTAATCTATTTTCTGTGGATCAGCCCTTATATGGATAATATCCAACTTTGTGCTATATATAAGAGAGATTAACAATTATATGCACATTCATGATCACGGATAAACAATTTCTAAGTCCATACATAAAAGTAATACTCCAGAGCTAAGGGAAAATTTGGAGGTGGGATTTGTCAGAGCAAATCATGGTAGGGTGTGTGGCCTAGTCTCAAGAGTGGAATGGCCTGCAAGAAGTCTGTGGTGGGTAGTGGAAGCAGCCTGTCCCCTGGGCCAGCTTTTAATGTGGCTGACTTTTGGTTTGAAAGGCAATCTCAAGACATAAAGGACACCTCTATGCAAAAGTGAGTGGATAAACAAATTCTGCGCCACGTAAAAGTTATTTAGATTGTGTCACTTTGAATCATAGTCACTTCTTTGTCTTTCCATTCATGTTAATCTTTAAAGATTGAGCTTTTGTTATACCACTCTAATCTTGCAATAAATATGTAATGTATTAAGGATATCTTGTGGAAAGGAAAGAACATAACCTAAATATAGGTATTTATGACTACTTTGTTAACAAGTGTGGGTTAAAGAAAATTGTTTGCTTGTGAGAATGTTTGTGCTGTGTTGTTGGCAGAAGAAAATTTAAAAAGACTGGTAATTTTAAACAATCCATATTTTAAGAAAGGTACAATACATAAAAAATTAAATACATGAATCCTCGCCTGATGGAAATATTTACAAGAACATAGAATTTAGGATTTAAAAGAGCAATTAAAAATCATAAAGTAATTATCTTATGTTAAAATACAAACAATTGAGATCAAAACAGGTCCAAAGACTTACCAAAGCCGGGGAAGCTAATGAATAATTTTCTATTTTTCTGGGCAAACATTGCACATGTAAAGCATTTTTCATTTAATAGACATGCCATTTGGTAATCTGTCTCTGTTATCTAAGACAACACAAAGTGTACATTTGATGGGTTGTCTCTGAAGCTGGAACATTTGGGAAGATTGAGAAAGGCAGGCTATTAAATTTGGTGAATATCTAATAAGCCTATTATAGCCTAGGCATTGTGCTAAGGTCTTTCTTTGTGTAGCAATGAAGCAATTTGTATAGCTGCTGGTGAGAAATGGGGTATTGAGAAAGCCTACGGAGGGTGGTGCCTGTGGCTCAAATGAGTAGGGCATTGACATCATATGCCGGAGGTGGTGGGTTCAAACCCAGCCCCGGCCAAAAACTGCAAAAAGAAAAGAGAGAGAGCCTTTGTAAATTGCCAAAGATTCTGAAGTAAGTATGGAAGTTGAGATTTGAATCTAGGTCTTTCTGCATCCAAAGTGCATTCCACTTAGCCAGAGTTAGTAGAGAATTCTCTGTATTTCTGATATTTCTACGTGTCTTCTCACCCACTGGAAAGATCCTTGCATTACAAATGGCCTTGGAAGCTATAGTTAGTGCTTCTTTAAGATAGAAGTTCTAAGATAATGAAGTCTTCTGCCTTTTCATGGAGGATATTTGCTTGATTTCCTGGGTGAAAAGCAAAACAAAAGAAAACAAAACAAAAAACTAATAGCCACAGCAGAACTAATCCAGAGAATATGATGGGCAGGTTTGCCCTTCTAAAATTAGGAGTTTTGATCAAGAACTCCTACTACTGAATATTTATCCAAAAGAAAGGAAGTTAGTATATCAAAGAAACATCTAGACTTTTGTGTTTATTGGAACACTCTTCACAATAGCCAACATATGAAATCAGCCTAGTATCCAAGAACACAGGAAGGATAAAACACATGTGGTGCAGATACACCATGAAATACGATTTAGCCATAAAAAATGGACCCCTGTCTTTGGTTGCCACTTAGATGGAACTGGAGGACATTGTCTTAACTGAAGTAAGCTAGGAACAAAAAATTAAAGACCAGATGTTCTCACTGCTATGTGGAAACACAAAAGTTGATCTCTCAGAAGTACAGTGTAGAACAGAGGATTGGGAAGGCAGAAGGAAAGGAGGATTAGGGAGAGATTTGTTAAAGAATACAAACTACAGATAGATGGGAGGAATTCATTCTAGTGTGGGTACCACTGGGACATTAAAAATAATATGTTACATAGTTTTAAATTGCTAGAAGGAGCATATTGAATGTTCCTCACACAAATGATAAATGTTAGCAATGATGGATATGCTAATACCCCTGATGTGATCACAATGCGTCATATGTATCAAAACCTCACTATACACTCCATGAATATGTGTCCTTATTGCCCATTTAATAAAAAATTTAGAAAGTAAATAAAAGATCAGGTCAAAAAATATATAGAAAAAATAAAATTGGAGGTTCCTTAAACTCCTAAGATTAGTGTTTTTAGCCTGTGACACAGATCTGAGTGTCTAGCGCCTGCCTGGGACATTTTTACCACACCCCCCTGGATATTGTGGGCCCAAAGGAAGCTCATGTGAGCATACTGTACCATGGGAGGGAAATTGTCTAAGCCCATGCTGGCTCATCATCTCCTACCAAGTAAATTTATGAGTTCATGGTGAAAAGGCATATGAGATACTTGACCATTTGACACGTACAACTTCTCTAAACCCTAAATCTGGCTGCCGACTTCGAGGACACAGATTCATCCTCTGATAAAGGCAGTGCCAAACCATTTAATTGTGAAAAAGTATGTGATGTTTCTTAGGCCAATTGGTCATAGCTTAGATTCCATAGAACTCATTAGGAGCCATGGAAAACAAAATGATAGGCATTAATGAGACATGGTGACAAAAAGAATGGCAGTTATTTACTAATTTGATTTAGTTAATTTGCAATTTAATTGATTTCCAAAAAGCTCTCATTTCCATTGTTATGTCAGTGCTGTTTGTTAACATTTAGGAAATTGTTCCCTGGCCATTCCTCTGAAAGTCCCCTTTCAGACCAAATGCCCAACTTTTCTCAGCCTTGCTTTTTTAAAATATTGTACTCTTCCATCATTCTTGACCAAAACTCATTCACTTCTATTTATGCTTTTGGTATTGGCAAAGTATGATAATCTGCACCTTGTGATCCTGCTGACACTTAGCCCAAATGCATATATTTTAAAATTCTTCAACTTTTCTTATTGAAAAAATGCTTGATTTTCATAATTATCATAATTATTCTTTTGTGAGTCCCTTCACAGTTCATGGAATTTTCCAGCATGGTGTCTACTAAATCCAAAAGGGTAAAGGCTAGCAGCATGTCTCCCATGCTGGCCACCTAAGACAGGTGCATCTGGTGGTCATGACACGGTGCATCCATAAGCAGCTCAGAGTAAGTCCTGGGCCTTCTGGCTGCAGTTCACACAGTTCTAATGGAGGCCGTCTGACTTCACGCACCTGCTCTGCCCCCGCCTGCCCCCTCCACTGCTGCTGCAGAATCTGGTGAGTGTGTGCTCCCCACAACACTAGCCTGGCCTTCCCTGTCAGGTGTGCCCTCTGAGCAGTGGGTTTTATGAACAATGGAGAGAAAAAGACTATGTTTAGAAAGCAGACTGAGATGGAATTCTGCAGGCTTTTCAGTAACAACCATGATAAAAGAAAATGAACATGAGGAGTAGAAAGAAATACGTGTGTGTGTGTGAGAGAGAGAGAGCAAGGGTTTGTGGTTAATTTCTTCTCACTGAAATAGTCTCTGGCATGAATCAGACCATGGCAGACAGAAGTACTCGATTCCATGTCAAGTGAATTAACTAGTTTTTCACTGTGCAAAGATTAAAAAAAAAAAAAAAAGTCAGGCTTCAGAAACAAAATGGTCACACAGTTATTCTTTGTACTCTGTCCATACCTTTGTGCCATAGGGGTGAAGCAAATTGAAGATATTAGGTCATTAATTTCCATGGTATCCCTGCAAGGGAGGACAATGGAAACTAATTATCCTTATTTTATAGATAACCAAGAGAAGCGAAGGGCCGTCTCTGAAGCCTGTGTAATTCATTGGTAGGAGGACTCCAAACCTCAGTTTAATTTTACAATAGTTCCTGAGTCTAAGCTGAGTTCCAGGGAAGCCCTGCTCCGGGGAGAGAGTGACTGACTGTGCCCAGTTTGCTGCACTCCTGGTCTGTGATCCTTTCTCAAAATTATACAAGATTTACAGAGAAGATTGGCAGGGTCCAGATAAGAAAAGAGGGGCTAGGAAATTCATATTTGTTCAAAAACAAAGCCAAGATGACCATTTAACCAAGTGGTTGATGATACACTAGAAAAAAAGCAATATTGTCAGTGGCAGACAGCATCAGGCATTTTAGAAATAGCACAAAAACAGACCCTTCCCAGGCCCACCAGCTCCCAGTTTGATATTGTGGAAAGTGACCATTCAGTGGCTATTATAACTGTCATGCCTGTCATCCCCTCACACCAAATTCTCTCCGTCTTTCCCCAAAAAAGACCTTTTTCAGTACGCAGAAGTGCTCTGTTTGGGAGGAGGAGAAGGGAGGGCGGAACTGTACAGAAAATGTAAAGAAAGACTAAGAGAATGGTGTTTGGTGATTTTAAAATCATGGAAAGAAATTTTACTGCATAGAGTTGCAGTAAAAGGAATGTGCAGAGCATACCTGGTAACTCAGGGAAATTTCAGAGAATATGTAAGTAGATACAGACAGTTGAAAGCAAGTAGTCTGCAAAAGATAAGTAAGTACAAACCATTCTCTCTTCCCAAGGTAAAGCTATTGGAAGTTCAGCACAGGTAATTAAAGTAGAATAAAAGTGTACAAAAAAATTTGAGCAACAGGGCGCTGCCTGTGGCTCAAAG
This sequence comes from Galagoides demidoff, assembly GCA_963574575.1. Taxonomy (NCBI): domain Eukaryota; kingdom Metazoa; phylum Chordata; class Mammalia; order Primates; family Galagidae; genus Galagoides; species Galagoides demidoff. Next base: position 73,090 of record CAUYQV010055821.1, read on the forward strand.
GAGTAGGGCGCCGGCCCCATATGTTGAAAGTGGCGGGTCCAAACCCAGCCCTGACCAAAAACTGCAAAAAAAAAAAAAAAAAAAAAAAAAATTTGAGCAACAAAATGGTACAGGAAATTCCAGCTCCAGAGTTGCTGTGTGCTGTATTTGGGGTAGCCTGGGAATCCCTACCAGTCCTCCTCATGGAGGGCATACACATACACATGAATGTTATATATTTTGTATTCCTCTTACACGTGTGTAAAATCCTACTTGGACCACATTCACCTAAAAAATGCACTTTTTGAGCATATGAAATGGCCTCTGGATAGAGCATTCACCAAACCCTGCCTCAGAACGCGCAGAGCGGTCAGGCTTCAGGACCTAGGTAATGAGAACCAGAGAGTAGAGAACCTTCTGCGCTGAGGGCTCAATAATCAAAGTAAAAATTGTTTGTCACAAGGGCCACAGCCACAGCGGAACCGAAGGAACCCATTTACAAAGCTGGGGCCAGAAGCAAGAGGAAGAGGAAAGGGAAAGAATCTCAGGATCATGTTGTGACTAAGAACGGTTACCTAAATGGGAGACGGTTCAAGGTGTCTGAGAGCCTGGGGAGCAGAATCTCAGGCTTCCCAAGAACCACATTACTTCTTCTTCTCTTCACTACACACGCCTTCAGGGCTGGGAAGTTGGATGTGGCGGGGGTGGGTGCTCACAGCCCCCAGGCCTGCCCTCTGTAATGAGAACTGACTATTAGAGTAGTTCTGCAAATCACCAGCCTCAGGTAGGGTTGTTATCATTTGCTTATCCCCGATACGTGGTAACTCTGGGTTCCCTGGGTAAAAGTAAAAGCAAAGCACGCACACACAGAGCCATGCATTTATATTTTTATTCACATATTCATTTACTTATTAGTCAGTAACTATTGAGCCATTACTATGTGTTAAGCTGAGGCCAGCAGATTACAGAGGAGAGACAGACGAGCACGTCAGAGCAGCAGCTCCTCAGTCAACATAAAGCAGTAGATTGACTTTGTGCCATGGCAAAAATTGGAGACACAGTGATAAGAACATTTTTAAAAAAGCAAGATCAATTATTGTTTGGGAGAAACCTGAGAAGGCTCAAGAGGGGAGGTGAGACCCCAAGAATGGTTGGAGTTCACTAAGGAAGCTGCAACAGCCTTAATAAAACAGAAAAAAAAAATCTCAAACATATAAGGCTTATTACCTCAAAACCTTCCCACTGACCACTGGGCACACACACACAAAAATAAAAAAAGGAATTAAAGTGGATACTAATTTTTAAAAAAAGATGAAATGATTGTGTTGTGTTTACTCCTGTGAGGTCCTGCTCCTCTGCTTTCTCTATTCTGCAAAGCCCTACATATTCAAATATGTTTCATATAGCCCAGTGTACTGTAACAGAATTAGAAAACATTGAGTAACTAACAATGCATGGACTGTATGGGCCAACAGCAAAAAGACTATAGGAAAAGCAAATAGGAAAATTGGGGAGCATTTTAATTTATTTTGTCAGAGTAAATGCTTCTTGACAACTCTGAGTTTGTGGCTGAGGGTGCCAGGAAAGAGAAGACTTCTTGTGATGGCTGCACAGAAACTCATATGGTTTACCAGTTTACTTGCTAACCTTGCCTTTGGGTAGCTCTCCTGAAAGGAAGGTCTTCTCAGAGGACCCAGAAGGGCAATATGTCTTCTAAGACATTTTGAGGAAAGACAAATATTCATATGTTCGCATATGAATTCGGTATAATGCCAAATAGGTTTAAAACCTGGAGCACTCGATTTTATAGTTCGTAAGGTGTTTTCACAGCATCTTGTTCAAGTCTGATGAGGATGCCATGGAATAAGTTGAGGGAATATTGTTAGCATCCTCATTTTATATAAGGACAAAGATAATGAGTCTCCGTAAGGACAGAGACCTGTCTAATGTCAAGCGGGCTGGGTGTCATGGCTTACACCAGTAATTTCAGCACCTAGGAGGCCAAGGTAGAAGGATCACTTGAGGCCAGGATTTCAAGACCAACCTGGGTAACTAGCATGACTCTGCTCTACAAAGATAGATAGACAGACAGACAGCTAGATGTGTGACCACTCCAGATATAGTCATCTTGGCTTACTTTCTTAGTAATTACCACAAGGACCCCCACATCTTTTAATTTATTTCCACAAGGATTTCCAACCATATTGGAAGTCTCTTTTGCTTTTCATGGCATCTTGGCAAGGTTTTTGCATGGGACGAAAATCTTTCTGTTTTAGGCAATGGTTGCTTTTCAAGTTTTTCTCAGAAGTTTTCATAGTACTCCATGCCCACAGATGCTCTTCAGAAGTGGCAAACAGAGACTCACCCTGTGGTCACACAGTCTAGATAGCCCAAAGGCTCCTGTGACTCTCCTTTTAGCAGCTGAGGATGTAGTGGAAGCAATTTAAGATGTTGACAAGAAGGCTGTCGAAGATATTGCCCACATCCGTTAAACTCTTTGCTGTTTTCTGTGTGTGTGTGTTCAAACCATATTTCAGCCTGCTTGTATGTATTGCAATTACCCTTAGCACAGAGCCAGAAAAAGAAATCAAACCTGGAGCGTCTTCATTCCTAGTTCTCCCCAGGATCTCTGGAAGTTCATGGTTCCAAGGCTGCCGCCGCGTGGGCAGTGTGTGTGTGTGTGTGTGTGTGTGTGTGTAGGGGGACATCTGACTTATAGAGCAAGACAGTCAGCAGCCACAGAACACAAGTGTCCCCTTCTGTTTTATGAAAACCTAATGATTGGGTTTAAGTTGCTACAAGCGGGTAATGCTGCTTTCCAAGGTGGGTTGGAAGATTTTTCTCTCTAACTGTAGGAAAAACTCTGTATTTTCCCTTGACTGTTTTCCATTCTTCCCTGAATCCCTGAATGCCTCTGAAGCCTTGTAGGGGACTCTGGGGTCAGCAGGTACTTCCAGTGACAGATTTACCTTTTATGAATTAGCCAGACAGCAGAAGGCCAGCCTGGGTCCCTCTCTTTGGTGGGTGCCAAGCGGACCTGTTCTGTAATAGGATCACCTAGTGGGGCAGGCTGCCCAGGTGGTTTCTCTGAAAAGGGTGGTTCTGTAGCGGAAAGGATGTCCCTGGAGGAACGATTTCTGATGGGTAGGAAAATATGTTTCTTCTGAATCTTGAGAAAAAGATTCTGAATCCCATTTCCAATCCCAGAAAACCCTTCTACTTTCAACACTTTGGAATATCGATTAACACAGGCTGTGAAAATTTAGCAAAAGTGAGGGGCACAGAAATATTGGGGGATTATATAATCTTCTCCACCAGCCTTAAAAAGGTAGAAGAGGGGCTTTTCTCTTGCTAAGAATGGTAAAGCTCCCCTTCAGTTATGAAAATTACACACAGCTCCCTGCTGTATCAAAAAGGATTAGCATCAGGCTGGGGAAAAAGTCCTCTCTTTTTTCCTTTTCCCCATCCACATATTTGTGTTTTTAAAAAACTGAGGTTCATATCTGGAACCTCCTGTATGGTTTGTGAGATAATGGAGCCTCTCTGCAGGGTGTAATTGTCGACAGACCTCAGTGCCATGCTCTTTTATTTTCCTTTCCCGGCAATCTTTACACTATGAATTCTACATCAGAGATAATTTTTCATAATGAAGCTTTCTCTAGGACAGTTTATCTTTTACTCCTGTTTCTTAAAATTTTATGGTTAATTGTGTTTCTGATCAAACATTTTCAAGCTGTCCTTATTTCAAAGATGAATTCAAGAGATTAATTGAAAGAGAAGAGGAAGGAAGATACAGTGTAATTGATAATTATGAGAACTTCACTCTGGCCTCCTCAAGATAACTCTCTGGGCTTCGAGATGGATTTTGGAGAGTAATGAGTTTTTATCTGAAATCCACTTTGTAGCCAGTTGGAGTCTTATTCCCTCCTCTCAGTGTGAGCTGTCTTTGGTGAAAGGTTTATCAGTGGTAATGGCCTGGCCGTTCACCCCTACTCCTCAGATTGCTGCTGACTGCTGACCTGAGAGGTGCGTGGCCATTGAATAATGAGGAAGGATCAAATAGAATCTGGTCTTATCTGCCCGCAGAAAGCCAAGAATGGGCATACTTTCACAAATGATTCAGAGATGGCACCTGAATGGCTGTCAGCTAACTAGGTACATTAGGGAAGGAGAAGAAATACCTTTTCCCCCAAATTATTCAGGTGACCTTCTCTGGTCTTGACTTCTTTCAAAGAGAGATAACCTAAAAATTTCATGTGGCCTTAATTAAATTTAATATAATCCTTTGGCTTATTTTGAACACTAGACAGGGATTCTCCACTCATAGAGGACGAGATTCTTTACGCAATCATATCAGATCTCCCTTGGCCAAATAATGCATAGTAGGACAGTATTAAGGTTATTGGGGCTCTATGAGAAATATCTGCAATAAATTTTCCCATTTTGACCATAATTGTTGTTGAATCACAAAGAAATCCATCACTAAATAGGTTTAAATAACAATGTAGACAGAAGATCAGCCACTGATTAAAAAGCACAAGCTCTGAACCAGGATCATTTGGATTCTAAGACTGTCCCCACCATTTTTAGCGTATAGCCTTTTTTTCTAAGATAACTTTTATTTGTTAATTATAGAACACCACAAGTTGGATCTTTCCTTTTTAAATCAGATGCTGAAAAGCACATGGCTTGGTGAAAGCATCAGGATTAAAACAGAGTCTCAAGTATGTTACTTTACCTCTCGGAGATTCAGCTCCCTCATTTGCAAAATGAACATGAAAATAGTACCTCCTTAAATGGGTTGCTGTGAGGATGGGATGAGATATTTAGAACCGAAGTGGCCAGATCTGGTTTGCTTGCTGGGCTTTTCTATTGTTATGAGCACTAATTAAAGACTTATGCATAGCCTTATGTTATAGTCCCATGTGCTTGACTGAAAATGTCACAACACAAACTTACAGTTGCTGGAAGTAGCATTCCTAGGTAAGGCAGTGATCTGTGAACCCAGGAGTAAATTGGAGACTGTGGGCATCATGTACCTTTGCCAATAATATGCACCTGCCAGTCATGGAGTGTTTGATTCAAGATTCAGGTACTATGTTTGACTTCTTGCATTTATCCTGGGGAAGCCTTTAACCAGTAGGTGCTAAGACTACAGAGCTCTTGAGAGAGCACTATTCACATCGATGAAGTTGTTGAGAAGACTCCTAGACTGTACTGGTAGCCCTTCTAGGCTCTAACCATGTTCTGACTCATAGTTATTAGTACTGAACCCTATACTTGTAGCCATGTCAAATCTATTTCTCTCCGTGTGCCTTATCCTCCTCACCACTTGATCAATATTTATTTTCTCATTACCCCTCCCCCATTCCTTAGACTTTGGCATTGCTTCTCTAGATATGAACTTCTTTCCCTCCCTAAACAGCATATAGCTTCTCCTTGTAGAGTCACTGTCTTAAACACAGTTCACAGACTCATATTCCAGCCTCACTGAACCCTCGGCCCTCTGTGCTTTAAAATTTCTCTGCATGGGCCTGTTTCCTTTGAGTTTGTTTTAATCTTTTATCAGGTTATAAATACCATGACAAGGATCTGAGTCTCTTCAACTCTTTGTATAACTTTCTTAGTCCCTTACAAGACCCAGGTCAACAAAATTGAGGTTCTTGTTTCTTGTAGTGTCACTTATTGTTTCTTGTTTATTTGTTTGTTTGTAGTAATAGGAGTTTCTCCTTCAGCCTGGTTCCTCCAAGTATCCCAACATTAGTAATTATATCAGTTGTGAGGAATTAGCTTATGCTGCAGTGACAAATAATCCTCTAACACTCATTTTTTGTGCTAATAAAGTATTATTTCAACTTATTAAGCACATATAATATGGATTGGCTTCTTTTCCATGTCATCCTCATCGTAGGATCCAGGCAGTGGAGTGGGTTCTATCTGGAATATTGCTATCTCTGGGAAAAGCAAATCACGTGGCTATGTATGTCTTGCTTTAACAAAATGTGTGCATATCATTCTGCCAGAAGAAATGGCCATCACGTTTTAGGGAAAGGTACCAAATGTAAATGAGCCATAATATTACTTGCCATGACAGTGAAGGGAAGACCTCGTATTATAGAAGAAATTCTAATTCAGACTTAGAAATTCTTTAGGTTCCTAACATAGGAAGAGCAACATCGGGCTTTCCACATCGCCCTATTCACAAAAAGTAGCAAAATCCAGTGACTTCGAAAGTATAGTTTTTAAGCTAATAGTGCGGTAAGCTTAGGTCTTATTTTTTAAAGAATCCTTATTTCAGAAATTTTTAAAGAAGGACAGTGACTATGCGATGTGAATTATATCCAATTGTCCCTCTTTTTACCTTTTACTTCATCCAGCTACAAAAGATCAGAAAAAAGCAAAACAAGATCACTTTCTAAATCATCTCTTTGAAATTGTATAAAAATATGATGCAAATACATCATCAAAAGCTGAGCTTGGTTATAAAGAGAAAGCATATATTCAACCAATTTATTCAGATCGAATGGGTATGGTGAAAACTTTAAATAAATACCTAATAAGAAGAAAATACTTGGTAATAAAGAAGCTAAAAAATATTGTAAAATCTCATGTGAACCCGTGGGAAATATAATATTACTATAGAAGAACTGACAACAAAATTAAACTAATAAATGGAAAATGCGTCGTATACCAACTCAATAACTCTGCCGTGAAGGCACTATTTCCCTTTCTTAGTAAAGTGGCTTATTTATGATTTTTTTAGGAATAGGAACAAATATTGAGAATTTTAAAAAGGCAGAGCTATTTCAAATTCCTTTGAAGGCATAAAATATGAGCAATGTAACTGGCTTTCAAGGGACCATAGAAAACTTGTTTATTTTAGGTTTTGTAGAAACAAAGGTAAGTGTTCCCAGCTCAGATATTGGCTTAGTTTCAGCAAAACTGCAAGAACACTGAATAATTTGGGCCTTGGCTAGACAAAGCTATATTCCGACAAGAAAGGAAAATAATCACTTTCTATCTCTAGAGCTCTTTGCACAAATACTTTGTTATTATGTCATATTTTTAGTTTAGTATTCAAGGGAGATTAGTACTTGGTATATAATTTGCCATTGCAAGTAAAATTATAATGAATAAATAAATAATTCACAAATTGCAGCAGTCCATGGCAAATGGTTTCTAGAAGGAATCACAAATCTCCGAATTCGAATCGTAGACAAAGGCTGAGAGGTCATCGGACCCAATGAAGGAATATGTGAGTTCACCTGCATTTGTGTTTTACCTCGCCCAGAAAAATAGAACATCTTCTCTAACTAATTACCCATCAAATGTTCCTAGGATGAAGTGCTACGACAAGGTATTTCTAATTCGATTTTTCATATGGAGAAAATGAAGCAGTATGAAGATGCAGAGGTTCAACAAAGTTGACCCACAAATTCTTAAAAGCTCAACTCTTTAGCGTCAGCATAATCCACCAAGTAGTCCAAATTCACCTCCATTAAATACAACCCAAAGTGTGACTTGTAATCTCTACCTTGTTTATCTACCGTCTCCAAACCCAATCATCTTAATAATGCACTTGCTGATGGGGGATTAGCAACCTTAAATCCCTTGAAGTTGGTGGTATGTCATGTGGCCAAAGGCTAATTGGAAGGGCCTTCCTAGACTTCAGAGGAAAACGTGGCCGCACGCCCAATACCTCTGTGGCTGAGCCAGAGTTCTAAGAGCCTTAGAGATATTCTGAAATGTTTTGCCATTTGGGAAATTAAAATTTACAGTGACAAAATTGCATATATTAGAAGAAAAGCAAAACAAAACCAAAGAATGACTTCAATTAATGGGTCAGCCTAGGGAAATGGATTTTTTCTTTGTTAAGAACCAGGGGACTGAATAAAGATTCATCAATATACAGTAGCAGGTAATTCTAATTAACTACTGTAAGCAAGGAGTTTGTCTCACTTACTTTAGGAGCCACAGGGGAAAATGGTACTTTCTTCTTAATGCACGAGCATTATCTGACATTCTGCAAGGGAGAGACTCTTGTGTTCTCTGGAAATCTTGAATTATTCTATTCAAGCTAATGTGTTTTGTTAATCAATATTTGATTAGGTATTTTTATTTCCAACGCACTTTAAAATTTTAAATTTTATAATAAAAATGTGATCATTAACACTTTGTTTTTAGCAATGTGTAGACAAAAGGAATAAACTAGAAGTTGGGAGGACATAGGCTTAAAGGCTATGGAGTTACACATTATGTGGGAATGTAAAAAAAAAAAAAACTGTCACCTGATTGCCCGTGCCATCTATCTAATCTGTATCTTTTGTCAATTTTGGATCTTTTATTACTTTTTAATTAAAATGTCAATTAACAGCTAAGTTATGAAAATTTAATAAATTATCCATTTAATTAATTTTTAAAATGTCCCTGTACATTTAATACATACCCACATTTTATAGACATAATAAGAGGAAGATTAACATCTATTCTGCAATTTTTATTTAACATACAAAACATTTTGCTGTTTTGGTAAATATTGACCCATTTATTGGATAAATAACGTGTTGTATATATTTTATGAGTGAAAGTACTTAGTCAAAAGATAAATTTTCCTCATAAAATTTTTGCTACCTATTTTTATTTTGCTTTATTCATGAACTGACCAACATGTAATGCCTGTAGCAATGAATCAATGTATCATTTTTATCCCAATGTTGCCAATAATTGAAGTTCTGACAAAAAAATTGATGCAACATTAAATGCAACAGCATGATTTACGATCACTTAAATTTCCATTTCTTTAACAAGGAGACAGTTATATTTAAGCTAATTAAAGCCACTGTAATCATTAACACTTGATTCTTTGAATTTTTAAGATGAGTATTAAATGTAGGCAGAACGCCATGAATGGAACTTGTTGTATAATGGCATATCACTAAACACAATTATTTAGAAGGTTGAACTGCCTCAGTTCCTTACAACATGTGCCCAAAGAATCTTGTTAAAAGAATGATCTCATTTTTAAAAGGCTTGAAATGAATAAGGCATGGCCCCCAAGGGCATGGCTGTAGTGTTTCACATTTCGTCTTTTTGAGAACTTGATTTATTAATAGCATTTCACTGATCCTTTTATCTATGTACTTAGTGCATTTCATCTGCATCTTCCTTTCAGAAAGGCCATTGGAAGAAAAGCTTGTTTGTTTGGTCTTTCTTTGGTTTCAGAGTTTATTACTGAGCTCCAAATAAATAACAAAACATAAAACACATTAAAGACTTTCTAGGAGGTTCCCCTGTACACAGGCAGTTTAGGCAAAGTTAGAAAGAGAATTGGGTGGCTGGTATTGTAACAGTGCTGTCTCCTGGTTTTGAGAGGACTATCACACCACTAGCAGCAAAGGAGCAAATTCTCTCTGTAGGACGTTTGTTCAGTGGCTACAGAGCCCATCCTGGAATCTCTCTCTGGAGTAAAATCCTTTTCCCTTTTGTAGTTTTCACCTATTCGTTCTCTACACATTAATTTCAATTTATCTATGCAATAGCCCTAATTTTAAAATTGAAGGATAGAGTCCTTACATAATGTGTACCTATTCACAGTGCAGGTACTTTTTTTGAGAGTCTCACTATGTCGCCCTGAGTAGTGTGCCGTGGTGTCATAACTCACAGCAACCTCAAACTCTTGGGCTTAAGCGATTCTCTTGCCTCAGCCTCCCAAGTAGCTGGGATTACAATGCCTGGCTAGTTTTTGTTGCAGTTGTCATTGTTTCACTGGCCCAGGCCAGGTTTGAACCCGTCAACCTTGGTGCATGTGGTTGGTGCCGTAACTACTGTGTTATGGGTGCCGAGCCTACAGGTACTTTCTAATATTAGTATTTTTTAAAAACAATCTGACCCCAAGTGCCTATTCTATTGAGTCCATACTACGTTGCTTTTCATCTTTTACAGCATACATTATAAGTTGAAATGATGTGTTTCCTCATGGCAGCTTCTCCTGTATTTGAAGGCATCTCCACTGTCTCTCATGAACCTTCTCACCTCTCTGGTTAGATATCACTGTATCTCTTGTCCTTGATCTTGGACTTCCCAGCCTCTAGAACACAAGAAATAAATTTCTGCTGTTTATGACCTACCCAGTCTGTGGTATTTTGCTCTAGCAACCCAAATGGAAGTAAAAGACTATTCCTTTATTTTATTTTATATACATAAGTATCTGAGGTTAATTATAATTATGTACACTTAGACCCTCTGAACTTGAAATCAGAGCAAAATTTTCAGGACACCCAAGTCCTGGGGAAGATTAATAGCTTTAAATATATCCTTCAATTAATTAAAATTTTTGGCTAAAATCAAACTGAGAAGAAGTAGGCATTTTCCCTCATCAATAATTAAAACTGATTAGTTTACATGTTTCTTACATGCTGTGGTGATGAATATTGAAAGGTACAGTATTAAATAGATGGAGTTTGTAGTGTAAATGCAAAACCCCATATTTTGAGATGATACTTCACCGACCTTGGAGCAGACGTGGCATTTACAAATGGCCTAGTTCCTATTACTGTTTGAAATTCTGCCCTGTACACTTGGATCTTTTCTTCATCTTGCATTTTCCTAAATCTTTGGCTAACAAAACCAATAAAATGCTTTCCATATGCAATTTCTTCACAAATTGCAGGGGCACATGAAAGCGGTTCATGACAACCTCAGCACCCGCGGCAATAGTACTCATAGTAGTAGTAGAAGAACCAGGGATAGTGGAAGCGCATTATGACTTCACTGGTGACTTACAACAGCTGCATTAACACCTTCAAGAGCCCAGAAGAAGAAGATCTGGTCACTGCATGGGCTATCTCTTCCTGTCTCCCCTACCCCTGCACCAAACCATTTCCCTCCAAACCACACCTCAATGTCACAGGGAGATGAGATGAGTTGAAGAAATCGTCACCTGATATTGCCTCTAATGCAATTGTTTTTGTAGATTATTTTTTGGAAGCGAGAAGAGTAGAAGTTGGAATCAGGCTAGATAAACTGGGGGAAAACACTCTAAAAAATTTACTGGCGGCCAATCAGAGTTACAGAGTAAATTTGGAGATGGACTGAAGGGACAGCTTATACTATAAACCTATACATTCAGCAGCACACCGCTATGAAGCTATGTAATTTTCTTTAGCAACCCTGGCATGGAAATAGCAACAGATGTGCATGACTGGTACACAGATGGGGCTTCCCATGGAGATATAAAGCAATGAGCAAGTACGTGGGGCAGGGAATATAAAGCAGACAAGGAATGGATCCAGGCTGGGGGTGAAAGGAATTGAGATTAGGAGAAAGCTGATAGCAAGTGGTCGTGTCAAGGGGCTAGACGCCTCAGTGAAGTCAAATGACAGCTCCCATGAGGCTGAGGTAAGGTGGCTGAGGAGGGTATAAATGGAGCAAGACAGTGAAGTTGTGTGGTGATACAAAGTGAGAGGGTGGAGGCAGATGGAGAGATAGCCCGGAGGAGACTGGAGGAGTGATGTGCTAAGGAAGAGAGGATTGCAGGAGATGCAGGTATTCCAGAGTGCAAAGTATTTGACAGGCAGAGATGGAAAATAGAATGTTGGCTGAGTAGGGAGTGACGCCCTCTCAGGCAAGAAAACACAGAAGGTGAAAGATTCAGGGATGAGAGGGAAAGAGAGGACAAATACTCCAATTTAGTGGAGTAGACAGTTTTGAGGCAAATCTCTCTTTCTTCCCTCTTTCTTCTGGATCTTTTGATTATCAACTATATGAGAAAATAGCAATTCTGATTTTCAAACTAAATAGGACTCATGTATTTGTGGCAGAGTTTTCTAAACAAAAGACAAGGCGCGTTACACTACGAGGGTTAGCTCTATGTTCTTGGTGAAGGCTATGTTAACCAGTGTGATGTATTTCAAAGTGTATGTAAAATCAGCACAATGTACCCCATGAATGCATTAATGTACACGGGTATGATTTAATTAAAAAATGGTGCTTTTTGGCTAGTTGATTAATTCTATGGATTTCCCAACATCACTGAGACAGAGAATGTTTAACAGAAAAATAATCCCAACTCCCAGAGAATACAAAGAATTGTGTATTACCTTTCTTCCCATTTAGGGGAATATACTGAAACTCAAGATTCTAAATAGGAGTTAGTATATTTTAAAGAAAATTTATTATTGTAATTTCTAACATATTATTTGATGCATCTTCGTATGACGCATCCAAATTAACATAAGTACACTAAGTAACAGCTGTTGTGTGATCTCATTACCTAAAAAAGAAAATCTAGGTACTTCACCAAGTAGTCCTTAAGATCTCTGTTTATTTCTGACATCTCTATCTCTATCTATGTCAATGTCTATTTCTATAACTTAGGTGCATATAATTATATAATAATTTAATTATATATAACTATACAATATAAATACTACTTACATATAATGTTATGTGTAATATGTAAAATATAAGATACAGTCAGGTGCCACATAATGACATCAACAACAGAACACATATATGACAATTATATAAGCTGATAAGACTGTAAAATATTAAGGTTATAAGACTAAATGATGCATAAGATTATAGTACATTTTACTGTACATTTTCTATGTTTAGATATGTTTAGATATACAAATATTTAACACTGTGTTTTGGTTGCCTACAGTATTGAGTGCAGTAACATGCGCTATAGGTTTGTAACCTGGGAGCAACAGGCTGTGCCCTACAGCCTAGCTGTGTAGTAGGCTGCACCACTTAGGTCTGGGTAAGTGCCCTCTATGATGTTCACACACGGAATCACCTAAGGGCACACACTCCTTAGAGCATATACAGGGTGACAACACTGTATAGCCCATATACAACTCATGACTGCATATATAGTATATGTTGTATTTCATATTGTGTGTGTTTGTGTGTGTGTGTGCATGGGAGGGGGAGAGTGAGAGAGAGAGGATTTTGATGGGATTATGTCTCCTTAGCATCATAAATTGTCCCAGAATCATAAAATATGCCAGATACAATGTGTGAGGTTATATATTTCTTAAAGTTTCAAATTATTAATTTTGTTCTGTTATATAGTTTTCTTTGGGAATCGTATAACTCCTGTTTCCACTTGAGAGCAGAGTCAGCTGTAGAATTATTAAGCTGTATCCCTCTCCGAGCCACGCAGTAACATACATGCACATAGACATACATACATACACAGACTTTGGGGTTCCAGGGTACTTCCGGAGCCCCATAATGAGAACTGCTCTCTGAAATATGAGTCAGCCTTTCTATTTGGCCCAATCGCACCTTAAAAGTAACAATTTTATGCTAACATTTCAAAAAGGTTTAAGATCCTGCTGAAGATGGAGTGTCATAAGTAAATTTTGGTATAGTTTTGCTTCTTCTCTCATTTTTCTTTTCCTCTTCATTTTAAATAATGAAAGAGGCAAGGCTGGAAAGGTCAGACACTTCAGGTTTTGTCAGGCATTTTGGGATTCCTCCAGTAAAGAATATATCCCAATTCCCTGTAATGTCAAATCGCAGCTGAGTGGGTCACTAGAACCAGGACAGATGGGATCTTCTGGGAGGGCTGGCCCACTTCGCTTCTTAGCACGCACATTAAAACTGGAAACCATAGATTTCATTGACTTCAAGTCTTTTTTTTAAAAAAAAAAATAAAACTATTCTTTTTCACCACCAAGAGAGTCAAAGCCAAAGACTTGAAAACGTTTTCTCTAGAGGAAGATCAAAAAGAGAAGCAGATGAAGCAGAAATGCAATATTATATTTTTATACAGGTTATTTAATTCGGAGGTCATAAAGAAACGTCTTCTGTGTAGAAAATTGCTGTGTTTGATCAATAGTGATATTGCTAATATCAGCATGTCATGGTTGGCTTGAAGGGATACAGGTTGGCTGCCTTATCCTGACCAACTATAAGATTTGTATGTGTTGAGAAACTTCATGAGTAATGGGGGGGGGGTTACCTATACATTTGGAGGCAGATAGGCACAGAATGTAGTTTTTAAAATATCTTATGAAGGCAGGGTTCTCATCTGATTTGCTCATGGCAGTGCTCAGCTTTATACCTGACACAAAATAGGTTCCAATGGATACTGAATGAATGAATGAATCATTGGCTTTTGGTTGGGAGGCATGAATGTTGCTCTAGAAATGCTGAATGATTTTGTTCAAATTATTTAATATCTTTGTGTATCTTCTTCCTCTTAAAGTTCATGTGGATATTATAAAAATTAATAAGGTATTGATCCAAAGAGGGTTAATTCACTTAGTAATAAAGTACATTAATATTGTTAATGTTATTTGTATATTACCATTATTGCTCACTTTTTGGAATCCTGGCTGCTCCTATTCACATTGCCATCTCCTATTTCAATTAGACACCTCAACACGGAATGTTTTTAAAATACCCTGCTAATAGTATCATTTGTACTGCTGATTGTTGTCTCATGATATGAAGTTATAACAAAATACATATTTTTATCAACATAAAAACTTATGCAAGCCACAAATATGTATTGAATTTCTACTCTATATTAATTGCTATTTGAGTCACTGTGGATATAATAATAAATCAGATAGGCAAGATCTCTGAACTTACTAAACGTTTATTCTAGTTGGTGATGATGGAGCTTATAACTATAGATAATAAGGAAGTGAAAAAATAGTAAGTGCCTAGAAGAAGATAAATGTGTAAACGTGAAGGAAAGTGATGGATACATGGGATTATTTTAGATTGGGTGGTCATAAATATTATTAGATACTATCCAAAACATTAAGAATACAAAGAAACATGAAATATGGAATTTTAGTAGTTATGTAAGGCTTAAATATAATTTTTTTGGTGGGGGAGGGTTTAGTTCTGTTACCAGGCTGGAGTTAAGTGGCATGATCATAGCTCACTGAAGCCTTGAACTCCTGGACACAAGTGATCCTTCTGCCTCAGCTTCCTGAGCAGCGTGGATTACAGGTGTGCACCAGTACATCTAGCTAATTTTTTTTTCATGTATTTTATATGTATATTTTTTCATATATTTTATGCTATGAGGCATCTTGCTATGCTGCTCAGGCTTCCCTCCTGGGCTGAAGTGATCCTTCCATCTCAGCCTCCTGAGTAACTGAGTTTAAAGATGAAAATTTTAAAATGTACATAAAAGTAGAAAAAAAAATGAAGTAGTGAAGTTAGTGATGGGCACATACAGTGATGGACACCTGTATATGCCCATCACTAACTTCAGCAAATCATCAAAGTTATCCCGATGTTTTTTAAACCCTCACTCCTTCAATTTTGTGGGAGGATACCGTAAAGCGCATCCCAGTTAACACATTACTTTACCCATTAATACATTGCTATGGTTTCTTAACTGATAGGGTAGCCTTTAAAATTATTACCACAAAGATATTATCACACCTAAAAGGTAGAGTTGTTTATGCTATTTACTCACCAGACCATATTCAACTTTTCTACTTATTTTCAGCATGACTTTTTATGGTTGATTTGTTTAAATCAAGATCCAAAAAAACAATATCTACACACTAAATTTATATAATCTCTCTTCAATCACTATTCTATAATAGCCACCTCTTCTAGACTTTCTTTCTTTCTTTCTTTCTTTCTTTCTTTATTTTGCAGTTTTGAGCCAGGGCTGGGTTTGAACCCACCACCTCTGGCATATGAGGCCGGCACCCTACTCCTTTGAACCACAGGTGCCACCCTCTCTTCTAGATTTTTTATTTGTTGGGAAATTGGGTCATTTGTCTCCTGAGTGTCCCATATTTTGGATTTGTCTTATTGTTTCTTTTAGCTGTTCTTTAAATTGTTCCTCTCATTTACATATTTTCCCAAGAGCTTGGTTAAATTCAGAATCAATTATTTTTTCCTGAACATTTTTATAGACAATGCCTGTTACATCCACAACACATGTGAGGACAAGTGTCAAGCAGCCGGCCATCCCTATTTTAATGATGCTAAGATTGATCAATGGATTCAAGGGCCATCAGCCCATCTCTCCTAACATTCCCATTAATATTCTACCTAATAATCTTAGTATTCACTGATGAGTATTATCTGTAAACATTGTTTCATTAGGGACTATGTTAGTCTGTTCTGTTTCATTAGGGATCATATTATTGAATTCTTTTATAATTTTTTTTCCAAGCAACTATTTGGTTGTTATGATTACACTGAACTATTTTATACCATCATGTACAGAATAAAAAAAGTCAACTGAGCTGTGCGGTATAGACAGAATAGTGCTCTGTCTATCTGTCTGTCTGTTTTAGTAATAGACAGAGGAAACCCAGAGAAGCTTTACAGAGAATCTTGTGTTTGAGTTGATTATCTGTCTTTCTTTCTTTCCTTAAATGCAATGAAGTTCACAGTTCTCACGTTCACAGACTGACAAGTTTTAACAATTATATATATGCACATAACATTCACCTAAAACATGAGGTGTATATAGAGCAGCGGTTCTCAACTTGTGGGTCACGACCCACAGCAACTGTATAAAAGGGCTGTGCATTAGGAAGGTTGAGAACCACTGGTCTAGAGGATTTACATTACCTCCAAAAGTTCTGTGTTGCTTTTCAGTCAATCCCAATTCTCACCTAAGCAGTAATGACTTTCTGATTTTCATCTCTATAGATTATTTTTGCCCTTTCTTGGAGTTCGTATGAATTAAATCATGCAGTATGGGGATATATTGTTTTTTGAGGGAGGGCAGTGGTAGATAGGTGGCTACTGTTGCTTCCCACAACACCCTTGAGTGTCATTCATATCGTTACCTGTGTAGGTCACTCCTTCTTTTCCATCACTGAATATCAACCCCCTGTATGAACATACCACCATTTGTTGATTCATTCTATAGTTGATAAACGTTTGTCTTACTTCTGGCTTTTGAGCTTAACAAGGTTGCTGTGAACATTCTTTACAAATCTTTTATGTGCACATGTATTTTAATTTCTCTTTGGTACATCATGAGGAGTTAAACTTCTAGACCTCTAGTGAATAAATGTTTCAGCTTTATAAAAGTATACTTAAACTGTACATATTTGAAGTATATAATCTTGTCATTTGGTGACTACAATGAAGGTAAACATTTCAATCCCTCCCCAAAAGTATTCTTTAACCATCTATAATCCATTTACATGTCAACTCTTCATGCCCAGGAACACAGCTCTGACTTTTGACACTAAAGAGTGGTTTTCATTTTGTAGCATTCTATGTAAAAGGAATTACACAGCATGTACTTTATTTTGCCTGGCTTTTTTGACTCAGCATAAGGATTTTTGTTATGTGTTTCAGAAGTTCTCTTCTTCCTATTGGTAAGTAGTATTTGGTTGTATGGCTAGGCCACCATTTGATTATCAACTCACCTGCTGGTTAATGTTTGAGTTTTCCCTACTGCAGGGATATTACAAATGAAGCTGCACTGAGTATTTATATAATAGCCTTGGGGTGGACATTCAGAGTCTCATCTGCTGGATGCATAGCTACTTGTCAAATGATGGGGATGTGTGGTAGGCTTACGTTGAAGTTTATATGAAAAGAGCAAACTTTCTAAAAATGTCCAGAACTTTTTGCAAAGTGGATATAGGATTCCTATCAAAAGTGTACGAGAATTGCTGTTAGTTCATATCTCTGCCAATACTTAAAACAGCCAGCAGTTTTAGTGGTGTTGATTGTTATTTTTAATTTTAGCTATCCTAGTGGGCATTTGACGGTATCTCCTTATGTTTGTGACATTCATTACCTCCCATAGCTAATGTTATTGAAGATCATTTCATGTGAATATTGGCTATTTATGTGTTTTCTAATGTTTTTTCTCATTTCCTACTAGGTTGTTTACTTTCCTATAATTGAACCCTGAAAGTTAGTTGTATATTCTGAATACAAGTTCTCTGGCTGATATATGGGTCGTGAATGTCGTCTACCAGTTTGTGGTTTGCTATTTTGTTAACGTGACATTTTTAGGGAGCAGAAGCTTTTACCTTTGATGAAATTCAATTTATCAATTTTTTTTCTTATAAAGCACATGCTGTCATGGTCTAAGAAAATACGTTTACTGCATAAAAATTTTATCCAAGGAGTTTCATAGTTTTAAGTTTTACATTTAGGATTCTAATCCAATTTAAGTGAATTTCTGCATATTGTATGGGGTGAGTAGTTGTTCACATTTTCCATACACTAAACCATTTGTTGAAAAGTCTTTCTTTCATTGAATTCCCTTGACACCTTTGGCAAAAATCAGTCGATGTGTTTGCCTATTTCTGGACTCTCTTTTCTGTTCCTTTGATCTATGTGTATCTTTTTTCAAATACTCAAACAACTATTTTGATCACTATGGATTTGTAGTAAGTTTTGAAACAGGCAGGATAGATCTTTGAATTTTGTTGTTCTTTTTTTTTAATTGCTTAGAATATTTTTGATCCTTTTCATTAACATTTAGATTTTTTCCATTGTAAGAACATGTTTGTTCTTTTTTATTAAATCATAACTTTGTACATTGATGCATTTATGGGGATCAGGGTACTGCTTTGATATACAAGGTGAAATGCCTACATTGAACTAAGTAACACATCCATTACGATTATACTCATTTCTTAATAGTTTTGAAATGTACTATTGCATCATGCACATTATTAGGTGAGGTCCCCCCAAATACCCTCCTTCCTACCATACCCCCCCTTCTTTCCCCTCTCTCTCCTCTTCCCTTCTACTTTCTGGACTATAGTTATGATTTGTCATTCATAAAAGTATGTAGGTGATTATGTATTGATTTAATAGTAGTACTGGATACTTTTTTTTCCATTCTTGAGATATTTTACTAAGAAGAATATATTCCAGCTCCATCAACCTAAGAATAAAAGATGTGAAGTCTACATCTTTTTATGGCTGCATAGTATTCCATGGAGTACATATACCATAATTTGTTAATCCATTCATGGGTCAATGGGCACTTGGGCTGTTTCTATGTCTTGGCTATTATGAATTGGGCTGCAATCAACATTCTGGTGCAAATGTCTTTGTTGTAAAATAATTTTTGATCATCTGGGTATATACTTAGTAGAGGAATTATAGGATCGAATGGTAGGTCTACTTTTAGTTTCTTGAGTGTTCTCCAAACTTCTTTCCAAAAAGGTCATATTAGCTTGCCTTCCCACCAGCAGGGTAGAAAAATACAGATGTTGGTGTGGATGTGGAGAGAAGGGAACGCTTCTACACTGCTGCTGGGAATCCATATCAATTTTAAAATTAATTTGTTAATTTTTACCAAAAAAATCCTGGTAGAATTTTGATTGGAATTATGTTAAATCAATCTATTAGTTTAGGAAGAATTGTATATTGAGTCTGCTCCATTAATTTTTGACAAAGCCAGTGTGTTCATTAAGTGGGACAAAAAAAGTTTTCCTAAAAAATGGTTGTGGAACAATAGGATACATACATGGAGAAAGATAACTTCTATTTCTACTTTATTCTGTACTTTAAGATGGTCACACATTTCAACATGAAACCTAGAACCTTAAGGTTCTTGAAGGGCTTTTGAAGGAATATAAGAGAATACATTTGTTACCTTGTGGAAGACGAAGATTTCTTATGTTAAATCCCACAAGTATTAACCATAATAGAAAAAAAAGACTAGATAAATTGGAGATCATCAAAATTAAAAACATCTGCTCATCAAAAGATACAATTAAGAAAATGTATATGCAATCCACAGCTTGGCAGAAAATATTCAAAATGAGTATCTAACAATTAAATTGTATCAAGAATATATAAAGGACTTCTAAAATCAATAAGAAAAAGGCAATCTAATTAAAAATGAGCAAAAGAATTGAACAGACAATTTACAAAGGAAAATATATGAATGGCTAATAAGCATGTGAATGGGTACTTAACACCATTATTCATCCTGAAAATGCAATGTAGAATCTAAATTGAAATACCAATCAAACACTATTTTACAACTACTAGACTGATTAAAGAATAAAAATATACATATATAAAATGATATTGAGGATGTGGAGCACCATTTTTTAAAATTTCAGATCACTGTAAGGTACATAATATTGGGTTACATTGTTTGCATTTGTTGGGTAGTGTTGGAGTGGAGTTGTAGCTGAGTCCTTCACCCAGGAGCTGTGCCATATATCGCTATATTGTGGGAGCTTACCGAGCCCCCCTTCCCCTCTCTCCTCTATTCGAATTTAATTTGTTTTTTTCCTCTCACATGAGCCTGTATTTGTTTACCTATTAGTTTCAAATTAGTATTGAGTACATAGGACTCTCACTTTTCCATTTATGATATACCTTTACCAAGGAGAATGTTCTTCAACTCCCATGTCTAGGTGTGTGGAAAATGGTACAATCCAGGGTCTCTTCTGGGCCACAGGTAATCCTGGATGTATATTTAATTACCAGAAAATTATGCCTCTTTTCCCACTCTTTTCCCCCTCTTTTCATGAATTCCTGGGGCCTCTGTTGAGATTCTAGAGAGGAAGATATTAGTACCACCTAGGGAATCATGCTAAAACATGTTTAGTTAACACCTATCCAAGGTTCCAGGAACTGAGAGGATTCTCACCACTCAGTATAGAGTTACTCCCACCTCATTTCCAGCTGAAGTTCAGGATGACTGCAAAGACAAAGATATTTGGGTTTTCTCGCCCTATGTCTTGGGTGTGGGATGAGATAAATCTTACTGGGCTTTCTCACACCTGACCTTGCTGGACTAGGTGCTAGACTGCCACCCATGCACAGAGATGTCATTCTCAGTAGCTGCTGCTTGGCAAGCTGCCAATGTTGTTCCCTCGGGTATCAAGGTGTACAAGACCTTCCCCTTGTACAGATGGCAGATGGCAGATCTTTCTATGTAGTTCAGCTCCCCAGCTGCAAGGAACTGAGTAAGGGAGGGCCTCCCATGTAACGTAGCTCCCAAGCTGCCCTCAAGCTGGGTAAAGCCATGTTACCCGACCCCCCAGTGCCTCCGTGCCTCCATCAGCCTGAGTGAGAACACTGACATTACAGTGACTGTAGGTCTTTCTTTAGCCCTTTTGCTATGAGAATCAGGACCACCAAAGTGAGCACCATAAGTAACAGAAAGACCTTAAAAAACTGCAGAAGACACAGGTAGAAAAAGGAGGAGCAAGAGGGTAGGACAGAAACGGAAAGAAAGAACGGAGGACTACATTAGCCTCACGGGCAGTAATTCATGCCTTCTAGTACTCTTTGTAAGAGATTAAAAAAAAAAAGTAGGCCTAATTAGTTCTTGTCCTAATTTATACTTATATGTGATGTGCTGAATTGAGTACAGGGCATTTTCCTGCAGAATTCCCATATCTGCAATTGTGCCACTTTTATTTTTTCTCATCAGGACTTCTGCTGGTCCCCGAAAAGCTTCATTTTGTTGATTTCTGATTACCTTTCCAATTTAACAAAGTAATTTTGAATTCAAATACCATCCTCCAGAGTGCTGCCCTCCCTGAACCTTCCTGAGTTTCATTTGCAAGTTTGGGAATAAACTCTCTATTACCATTTCATGGATGGAAATATTAAATATGCGGTTTGAAATGCATAATAAAATTCCCTAAACTATTTCAAGGCTTCACAAGCATTAAGAATAATCAAACCCACAGTGTCTTCATGATTTAAGGTTTAGAATTTTGATTTTGTGATAAAACATCAGACCCTCATATTGTATAAATTGTTACCTACGTACACACGGTGAGAAAGGATTGTGAAGACCAGACCTAAAGCAAAAACTGAGTCATTCCAGCATAAAGCCAAGCTCAGGGATAATTAGAAAATAAGCATTGAGCTATACCTCAAACCAAATTTATTCAGAGATGTTTGTTAAGTAACAAGTCAAATTTGCCTAGCTAAGATTTTATTTCATTGCAACATGTAAACAGTTTTATGAATTATACCCTATTTGAAATATGTGAAACATTTTAATTTACATCTGATGTTTAAAATATTTTCTCAACGAGGAACAGGTGTCCATTGCACTTAGCCTAGCAGCTTTGCTTGTTGAAACTGACAACAGTTGGAAATGAAATGGGAGATTGTCTCATTCACCTCAAATTGTGTAGTGGTGTGCTGTGAGTCTTCTCCCAGTTTTTTCTCATCTGTTTCCCCAGTGCTCCTCTCCAGCCTTTTTGGGGATTGCATTGTCATCAGGGGTTTCTGATGTCCCGGTGTAATAAGTCATGGGATGCCAGAGTTCCTGATCATTATTCCAATTTGCTGAAAACTGACTCTACACCCTACTCAAAGTGAATTCTCTAAACACCTTTTTTTAAAAAAAGGACTTGTGTTAAATATTTTCTAAATTTTCTTCTACTCATGAAATGTGTCCTTTGATTGCAATGGAGTATTAGTCCTTTGCTCAATACACAAAATACTACCAGAATAATACTCAATACTTCTTAGAAAGAAGATACACAGAGGTCCTGACACTCTTTCATATAGTAAAAATGATTAATAGTAGTGGCAAACATTTATTGAGTGTTATTTGCCAGACATGGCTCAAAGTGACATACATATTCATTGACTCATCACAACAAACCAGGCTGTAGAACAGAAAACTCAGCAGAGAGAAGTTGAACATCTTTACTGGTAGGAAGATAACAGAGTTGAGGGCTGAGCCACAGCATCTAAAGCTGAAGTTCATGTATTTAACTATAAGACTCTGCCTTTTGATGTAGAAGACTGTGAATCCTAACCTGGGGAAGGCACTTTTTGATATCTTAAAGTTGAGAGAAAAAGAAGGCTAAGTTAAAAAAAGATTTTAATATCATTTCAATTTTAAAGGGTTAGGTGCCACCCCCACAGTTTTGAGGAAGGTGGGAGCATTGGAGAAAGGGCTTAATGGAAGTGTTACGGAGTGATGTTTACACATTTTCTAATACATGTATCCCTATCCTTAGGAGGAACAGCGTTACCCTGCAGAAATGGGAATAGAAACCAACTCGTAATTTCATGATTCCAGTAAATTACATCTAGATTTTCAAAACATCAGTGTGATCTCTTAGCCATAGTTGAAAAGGGCATAAAATGAGAGAAAAATAAAAGAAGCTTCATGGAAAAAGATAAGAGCACCTGGCCCTCTGCTATTTGTTAAGTATAAGTTTAATTACTTCATTATTTTCATTTTAATTATCAGTTTAATTGCTAATGAACAGTTTGGTGAACTGAATTTTTGTCTCTCCCCCTGCCCCCAATTCATGTGTTGAAATAATTCTAGCACTCAAGTTATTAGGATGTGGGGGTCTTTGGGAGGAAATCAGGTCATTAAAATTAAATTCTTGCGAGTGAAATTTGTGCCCTTATTAAAGGGAGCCTGGAGGGCTCCCCACTCCTGCTATGTGAAGATGAATTGGGAAAACTGTAGCCTGCATCCTGGAACAGGGTCCTCACCAGATCCCAAACATGCTGGTCTACAGACCTCTGACTGTGAGGGATCAAGTCCAGAACTGTCAGAAGTAAGTTTTGTTGTTCCAAACCCACCCAGTCTGTGGGTTGGCCAAATGGTGTTGGGTATATAATGAATGGATATACCTCCAATTAAACTATTCCCTTCTGTAGAACATTTAGTGTCCTCTAATCTTTCATCATTATAGTTAATGGGGTGATGAACATCTTAATATATAGATCACAATCCATAGTTCCTTAGATTGTATTCATAGAAATGGATTTACCTTATTGAAAGTAACGGAACATTCTGAGGCTGTGTTATATTTTGTAAGATGTACTTTTGGAGCTCAGATTCATTTTTTTTTAACTGCTAAAGGTGGGATATAGTTTAGTCATATACTCTGTAATTAAATATTGAATTAATTACTCCTTATTTACTGTACATTTCTGTCCTTTTACCAACTTCTTTTCTTCCTCTTCACTTGCCCTTCCTAATCTATACTATCTATATTTCCACTCTCTATCTACATGGAATCAAAGTTTTAGCCCCCACATGTAAGTGAGAACATATAATATTTATCCTTTTTGGCTGGCTTATTTCACTTAACGTAATGACCTTCAGGTCCATTTATGTTTTTACAAATAACATGATTTCATTCTCTTTATGGCTGAATAGTGTTCCATTATGTGTATGTAACACATTTTCTTTATTTATTCATCCACTGATGAACACTTAGTAGTTGATTCTATACCTTTGCTATTGTCATTAGTACTGTAATAAACATGAATTCAGGTATTTCTTTCATACATTGATATCTTTGGGTAGTGAAATGGCTGAATCAAAGCATGATTCTATTTTTAGTTTTCTAAGAAGTCTCCACATTTTTCCATAGTGGCTAGGCAAGTCTACATTCCCAACAACAGTGTTGGGTTCTATATTCTCTACATCCTCACTAACCGCTGTTATTTTTGGTCTTTTTAGTAATAGTCATTCTGACTGGGGAAAAATGGTAACTCATTGTGGTTTATTATTTGAATTTTTCTGATAAGAAGAGACGTTGAGCATTTTTTTCATGTATTTGTTGGCAATTTGTATGTCTTCTTTTGAGAAATGTCTATTCTTGGCTATATTAGTTAATTTTGCATTGCTATGAAGTAATGTCTGAGACTAGGTAATTTATAAAGATAAGAGGTTATGGGCTTATGGTTCTGCAGACTGTACAAGAAACATGGTGCCAGCATCTGCTTCTGGTGAAGGTTTCAGGGAACTTCCAACCAAGGTGAAAGGTGAAGGGAGTGTGTCACCTGGGGGAGCAGGAGTAAGAGAGAGAGAAGGCAACACGTTTTAAATAACTAGTATTTTTTTGTGAGCTAATAGAGCAAGAACTGATTACTATGAGGAGGGCACCGAGCCATTCATGAAGGATCCGCCTCATGACCAAAACACCTCCCATGCAGCCCCAACTTCAACACTGGAGATCAAATTTCAACATGAGATTTGGAGAAGACAAATAAGCGAACAATATCAATGTGCTTAGCCCACTTTTGTTTCTTTGTTCGTTTTTAAACCTGGTTTTCTCTATACATATATTTTGATAGATTTAAGGAACAAGTGGTTTTTGGTTACATGGATGAATTATATAGTGGTGATGTCTGGGTTTTCAGTTTGCCCATCACCCAAATAATGTGCATTCCACCTGATAGGCAGTAATATTTTCCTTCACCCCCCTCCCACTCTGAGTCTCCAAATGTCCATTGTTAAATCCTGTATGGCCCTGCATAACTATAGCATAGCTCCCACATATAAGTAAGGACATGTGGTGTTTGGTTTTCCAATCTTGCATTGTCTTGGCTCACTTTTTAGTGAGGTTATTTGTTATTTTTTTTCCTGTTGTGTTGTTTAAATTGCTTGTATACTGTGGATTCAATCCCCTGTTGGATGAATAGTTCGCAAACATTTTTCCCATTCAGCAGGTTGTCTCTTCACTCAGTTGATTATTTATTTTGCTGTGCACAAGCTTTTTAGTTTAATTAAATCCCATTTGTCTATTTTTGTTTTTGTTGCCTGTGCTTTTGAGATCTTAGTTATAAATTCTTTGCCTCTCCAATGTCTAGGAGAGTTTCTCCTGGGTTTACATCTAGTGACATGTCTCACATTTAAGTCTTTAAGCCATTTTGAGTTGATTTTTCTAAATGGTGAGAGATAAGGGTCAAACTTCATTTTATTTCACTTGGCTATCCAATTTTTCCAGCACCATTTTTTCAAGAAGGAGTCTTTTCCCAGAGTAATTTCTAATGGGTTTTTATCAAAAATCAATTGCTGTAAATATGTGGCTTTATTGCTGGGTTCTGTACTTAGTTCCATTGGTTTAGCTGTCTGTTTTTATACCAATACCATGCTGTTTTGGTTACTGTAGCCTTATAACATATTTCAAAGTCAGGTAATGTGACACCTCATTCTTGTTCTTTTTCTAAGGATTATTTTGGCTATTCAGGGTCTTTTTTACTTTCAGGTGAATTGCTGGATTTTTTTTTCTAATTCTGTGAAGAAAGACATTAATAGTTTGATAGAGATTACTTTGAATCTGTTTATTGCTTAAGGATATTGCTTACCCTATTGCTTAGGGTAATATGGTCATTAATGATATTAATACTTCTAATAAATGAGCATAAGATGTTTTTCAATTTGCTTATGTTACATTTCATCGGTGCTTTATAATTTTTCTTAATAGAGATCTTTTACCTCATTGGTTAATTTATTTCTAGGTATATTATTTTTCATCTATTATAAATGGAATTGCCTTCTTGATTTCTTTCTTGACTCCATCATTATTAGTGTATAGAAATACAACTGATTTTAGTATATTGATTCTGTATCCTGAAACTTTATTGAATTCATGTATCAGATTTATAAGCTTTTTGGTAGAGTCTTTAGGACTTTTGAGACATAGATCATATTATCAGCAAGAAGAGATAATTTGACTCTCTCTTTTCAAGTTTGTATGCCTTTTATTTCTTTTGCCTGATTTTTCTGTCTAGGACTTCCAGTAGTGTGTTGAATAGGAGCAGTATAAATGGACATCCTTGGCTTGTTCTAGTTCTTAAAAGAAAGGCATTTAACTTCTCCCCATTTGGTGTGATATTGGCTGTGGGTTTCTCATATCACATATAAGGCCTTCATTATTTTGAAGTATATTACTTCTATTCCTAGTTTTTTTGAGAGTTTTTATTATGCAGGGATGCTGAATTTTATCTAATGCTTTTTCTGTGTCTATCAAGGTGACCATATGGTTTTTGTTCTTCATTCTGTTAATGTTATATATCACATTTATTGATTTGCATATATTGATTCATCCTGGCATCCCTTGTATAAATCATAGAATCAGGGAGAATTCCCCCCTCTTCAATTTTCTGGAATAATTTAAAGAGGAATTGTATTAATTCTTCTTTGTGCTTTTGGTAGACTTTAGCTGTGAATCCATCTGATCATAAGCTTTTCTTTGTTAGGAGATGTTTTGTTACTGCTTTTATCTTGCTACTAGCTATTAATCAGTTCAGGTTTTCTATTTCTTCCAGATTCAGTTTTAGGTTGTATGTTTCCAGAAAATTTTCCATTACCTCTAGGTTTTCTAGTTGTCATTGCATAGTTCATAATATTCTTTAATGATCTTTTGTATTTCTCTGATATCAGTTGTAATATCTCCTTTTTATTTCTGATTTTGCTTATTTTGAACTTCTCTGTTATTTTCCGGGTAGTCTAGTTAGCAGTTTATCAATTTTGTGTATCTTTTCAAAGGCCAAGTTTCATTGGTCACTTTTTTTTCAGTCTCTATTTTATTCAGTCCTTTTCTGATCTTTATAATTTCTTCTTCTATTCATTTTGTGTTTGGCTTGTCCTTGCTCTTCTAGATCCTTGAGGTACATTGTAAAACTGTTAATTTGTCATCTTTCTATTTTTCTGATGTAGGCATTTATTGCTGTAACTTTCTCCCTGAACATTGCTTTTACTGTATCTCATAGGTTTTGGTTTGTTGTGTTTCTACTGTGATATTTCAAAAATTTTTTTATTTCCATCTGAATTTCTTCATTGACTCAAAGTTCACTTAAGAGCATGTAGTTTAATTTCCGTGTATCTGTATAGTTTCCAAAGTTTCTAATAGTATTGATTTCTAATTTCACTCCATTGTAGTCTGAGAAGATATTTGATGATTTTAATTTTTAAATAATTGGAGACTTATTATGTGGTCTGACATATGGATTGTCCTGAAGAATGTTCCATGTGCTGATAAATAATGTATATTCTACAGTGGTTAGATAGAATGTTCTGTAAATGTCTGTTAGGTTCATTTGGGTTAAAGTCCAGTTTAAATCCAATGCTGTCTTGTTAATTTCTTGTCTAGAAGATCGGCCTAATGCCAAGTGAGATGTTGAAATCCTCTACTGTTATTGTATTAATATTACAGTCTATCTCTATCTTTAGAGAGAGTTCTAGTATTATTTTCTTTATGAATCTTGGTGCTCCAGTGTTGGGTACATAAATATTTAGAATTGTTATATCCTCTTCCTGGATTGATCCTTTTATCATTACATAATAACATGCTTTGTCTTTTTTTAACTTGTCTTGAAATAAGTCTATTTTGTCTGATATGAATAGGTAGTCCTATTTGCTTTTGACTTCTATTTGTATGTAATATCTTTTTCCAGCCCTTTCAAATTCAATCTAAATGGCTCTTTACTAATAATGTGAGTTTTTTTATAAACAGTATGTGGTTAGACTATGCTTTTTAAAAGTATTTCAGTCATTCTGTATCTTTTAAGTGAAGAATTTAATCATTTACTTTCAAGGTTGTTATTGATACATGAGACTTTGCTTCTGCCATATTATTAACAATTTTCTGGTTGTTTTTACATATTATCTACTTCTTTCTTTTTCTCTTATTATTTGTTGCTGTGTTTAGGGGATTTCTATGGTGGGATCATTTGAGTCCCTTCCCTTCCTCCTCTGTGTGATTGTTTTACAAGTGAGTTTTATATTTTATGTGTTTTCATGATGGTAAATGTCACCCTTTGGCTTCCAGGGTTAGGACTCCCTGGAATATTTCTTATAGGGTTGGTCTAGTGCAACAGATTTCTTCAGCATTTGGGTATTTCGTAAAGACTATTTCTTCTTCATTATGAAGGATAATTTTGCTGGTAGTTTTTTTTTTTTTTCCTCCGAGCACTTTAAATAAACATTTTCATTCCCTTCTGGCCTGTAAGGTTTCTGCTCAGAAAGTCACTGTTAATCAGATGGGGGATTTCCTTTATGAATGACTAGATGAATTTTTCTTTCTGTTCTTGGGACTCATTCTTTCACTGTGATGTTAGACAGTCTAACTATAATATGATATTAAAAAGATCATATTGTATTGTGTTTGCCTAGGGATCAATGAGCTTTCTGTATCTAAATTTCTAAATCTCTTACTAGAATTGGAAATTTTTCATTTATTATTTCATTAAATTGGTTTTCTAATCTTTGTTTCTTCACTCTTAGGGATACTGATAATTTAAAAATTGCTTGTTTTATGTCATTCCAAATGTCACAAAGCTTTCCTCATACTTTGTTTCATTGTTTTTATCTGACTAGATTATTTTAAAAGAACTATCTTCAAGTTCTGAGATTCTTTCTTCTGCCTAATCTAGTCTATTATTGAGGTTTTCAAGTATATTTTGTATGTCCTTCAATGAATTCTTCAGCTCCAGAATTTCTATTTGGTTCTTCAAAAAAAAAAAAAATCTGTATCTTTAGTAAGTTACTCATTCATATCCTAAATTGTTTATCTGATTTCTTTGTACTGCTTTCCTCTTTTATCTCAACAAGCCTTAAAAAAAAATCAATCATTTTTGTTTTGTTTTTTTTTTTTGCATTTTTTTTTTTTTTTGGCCAGGGCTGGATTTGAACCCAACATGTCTGGTATATGGGGCTGGCGCCCTACTCCTTTGAGCTACCAGCACCGCCCCCCCCAAAAAAAAAATCATTAAATTCTTTATCTGAGATTTTGAAAATTTCTTTTTTTGTTAAGAGAATTATTGTATTTCTTTGGAGGTTCTATAATTCCCTGATTTTTTATATTTCCTATGTCCTTACATTGATATTTGTGTATCTGTAGTATCAGTCAACTTTTCCTATTTTTGAACTTACTTTCATAAGGCAGAATTTTCCTCTAAAGATATATCTGTGGTGCTGTATCATGGTCTTCCTATGATTTCTTTGTCTATAAACAGCAGTAGTGTTATCTGTAATTTCCTTA
Organism: Galagoides demidoff; assembly: GCA_963574575.1. Taxonomy (NCBI): domain Eukaryota; kingdom Metazoa; phylum Chordata; class Mammalia; order Primates; family Galagidae; genus Galagoides; species Galagoides demidoff. The sequence goes on from CAUYQV010055821.1 coordinate 102,780, forward strand.
GTGGGTTAGGGTGCAGTTATTAGTGGAGACTGTAAGGTTTTTCTGGGGACTGGGATGATAGTTAGCTCAGTCTTCAGGTCCCAGGAGTGTCAGTGGTGGGCTGAGTCTACCTTTTTGCTTCAGTGTGATATATCCTTATGCTTCTGTTGACAGTTACCAGTTTGCTAATTCTCAGGGATCCAGATGGCTTACTCAGATGCCAATAATAGCAATGGTGAATCAGGATAGGCTGATAGGCTTTGGAGTCCTTGGATCCCTGAAATGGCATGGGAAGTGACTCTAGCAGTATCAGATTGATTACCTAAACCCCAAGCTGTATGCATTGATGTTTGCAGTGGCTCTGATTAGTCTGGGCAGTCCAGTCTTCAGGCCCACAGGTGGCACTTTCAGGGTGGCATAGCTGAGGTAATAGTGGTCAGGTTTAGGCCCCACCTCTGGCCCCCAGGAGGAGGGCTAAGGTGTCCAAATCCTTAAGACCCTGGGCTATGTACTCTAAGGAAGGGGTGGTGAGAACAGGCTTCCCAATGGTGACAGATGGTAGCAGCTATAGTGGGTGGGAGTGAGGCTATCCTCAGGCCCCAGGTGAAGTGTTCAGGTGAGGAGCAGTAGCACTCATGCTGAGGCACTGCCACTAGAGAGGTAGGCTGGCCTGAGTAGCCACAGCCTGGGCTGGCAATTGGGGATTTCACATCCTTCACATGCCCCAGTCCTGGAGGGCCTTGCCTCCCAGCCCTGGTAATGGTATTCCACACCTAGCTCACACCCTAGTGTCAGCTTCAGGAGTCAGCTTGGGAGCAAGTCTCAGTGACAACTGGCATACAACTCACACCCCAGTCTCAGTCCCGGTGGCACTTGGATGCTGTCACCGACAGCTGTAGCTCATGCCTCACTGTCTTCTCAACCCTAGCTGTAGGGTACTTCTCATTTTTGCCCAAGTCCCAGTAGTGACAGCTCAAGTTTCCCTTATGCTTCAGGCATCAAGGCCTCAGTACATCATGGAGTTTGCCACAGGCTGGGTTGAAAATGGCACCTGCTGAAGTCACTTAGGTCACAGAAGAGCAAATGGACCAATGCCCCCTCCTTCCCTGGAGCAGTTTCCTCCCACTGTCTTCCACTATCTCTCTATTATTTTCAGAGCTTAGGAGGGTCATAGGTTTCTCCTGTGGGCAGAACTGCATGTTTCCACAGTGGGGATGTTCACTGCTAAAGTCTTTCAGTTATCTTTTCTCTCTTTTCTCGGTATTAGAACATCACTCCCAGCTCCCAGCAGATTCTGATCAAGCAGGCTGTTTCTCTTCCCTCTCCTTCCTCAACTTTGGTGTTTCCTGTCACCTCTCTGTGGAATTCCAGCACTCTCTTAGATAATGTATTCAAAGTCTGACTGACTGTACCATTTTGGTTCTTCTAAGTGAAGGAAACAGGCATGAAATGCTTCTAATCAGCCATCTTGAAGCCCCTCTAGGTCAAGAAATCATTTTAAAAGGGAAGATATCTGAATTTTATTGAGTCATTTCTATGTTGTTGCAAAGCAGAAAGTTAATTTTACCCAAAAGTCAAAACATCTTTTCCTTTTTCAAACTGAAATGCATCCCTAACATAAAAATGAGTCTGGAGAATAGGGCAAAGTTACATTAGCAGACATAGACATGAACTTTTGGGAATTATAAAATAGAATACATTAGTATTCTGGAATCTAAAAATAAATAAAGATATGCACTGAACTTTTTAAGCTTAGAAATATTGGCAAAATCTTATTACAAACTAGATTTGTTGGTTGTTTTCAATAAGAAAAGATGCCTCCATTCCTAACACCATAAAAGTGCACCAGGGAGGTATTATAGACTGATTGTCTGTGTTCCCTCCATAGTCAGATCTTAAAACCTTGAGTCCAGTGTGGTTGTATTTGGAGATGGGGGCTTTGAGAAAGTAATTAAGGTTAAATGAACTAATGAGGGTGGGGTCCTGATCCAACAACATTAATGTCTTATAAGAAGAAACCCCAAAGGGCTTGTTCCCCAGTCTCCCTCTCTGCATGTGCATACCCAGGAAAGACCCTGGGAGGACACAGTAAGGAGACGAATACCAGGAATAAGGCCCTCACCAGAAGCAGAATCAGTTGGCACCCTGACCATGGAATTCTGGCCTTCACAACTCTCAGAAAATAAACTATGTTTTTTTTAAAAAACACACAGACTATGGTATTTTGTTATAATAGCCCTGGAAGACTAACAAGGAAAGTTCCATAACATGGGGAAAATTTCATGATTTTTGTTAGGGCTGTGAATTAATTAAAGTAAGCGATTATGCTCTACATAGTAATTTCTTGTATCCTTATATGTTATTATCATTTTTGTATTGTTTCATAATTTCTTTCAGAGTGTGCTTTCTTTCCCTTCCTGAGTAGTTCATGAAAATAAAGGAAAGGAATTAACGTTTATTGGATACTTACCATGTGCCAGGCACCATTTCACATGTGCTTTCTCATTTGATCTTTAGAAACATCTTGCAATGTAAGTATTATTATTCTAATAATTTTAGCTAAAGAAATGAAATAACTTACCCCCACAATCACTTAGCTAGTTAATGGAAAGATTTAAACTCATCATTTTTTTTTCTTCTCTACAAGCTGTGGTCTTTTCATTACACACGTATAATATTCAGGGTCTAATCAGAAAATAGAAACCATTCTGATATTTCGAATGGAAGGAATTGATTATACTGGAAATAGAAAAGCCAAGAGTTAGAAGAGATGATTTTAAAGCTGCTTAGAGAATGTCATAAGCAAGATATGGCTACTCCCTTTGAGCTGCATGGACTAACGGAGAGACTGTACTGTGGGAACTCAGCTCCTGGCAGAAGGTGGAAATTCTACTTACCTGTTTTAGAGCAGTTGGGCCCACAGAGGAGAAGTTGTCTAATAGGACATAGAACAGCTACCTGGGGAACTTCATAAAACAGGCAGAGATATAAAGAATTGCTCTGGCTTTTCTCCTCCCCTTGCCTTCCAGTCTTCTGTAAGTCAGTCCCTCTCTTTTGCAAAATCTACAAGAAATCAGAAACCAAAGGACTCAGGAAGTATGAAGTCTGATAATTAAGTTTACAAACTCATTCTAGAAAAAGTACTACATGCCCCACTGCTGTATATCACTGTGTTCATCTTCAAAGTCCTCCCTTGAGAAGCTACACACCAATCCAGTGCCTCACCCAACTCTCAAAGTAATTTTAGAACTCCTTTTCTGGAATGGCCAACAGAACTGTCCTCATATTACCCTTGATGTCCTGAATGTCACCAAAATGTCTTTGTTTCAATATTTCCTTTATCTTTGGGTAAAGAAAAAAGTCACTGGAGGCCAGATCAAGTGAATACGGAGGGTTTTCCAAGATTGTTATTAGTTTACTGGCTAAAAATTCCCACAGTGCTGGGAGAGCTGGTGCATTGTGATGAAGAACCATGAATGGTTGGTGAAGCACTTTAGTTAAGATTTTTCTTGCTTCTCTGTTGATGTTTCCTTGGTCTGGTATGCTGCTGGTAGTCAGCTGAGTATTTGGATGCACAATATGGTGAATTTTTTAAATGTTTTTGTCAGTTTTGTTTGTTATTGGCTACTTTGACCCCTCTCTACTAATGATACTTCTCCTCTCAAAAAAAAGTTTAATCTATTTGTACACTGCCATTTTCTTCATGGCATTATCCCCATAAACTTGGGTTAATGTGTCCCTGAATCCACTTCCACTCTTGCCAAGTTTAACAAGACATTCACAGATGTTTGTTCATTGCTCCAGTCCAGGCTCTGACATTCTTGTAACAGCACACAGAAACATACAACAATAATAAATGCCACTCAGTGGGACAACACCACACATCGACATGAACTCACCTGTGAGACTTTGATATGCTAAGGTTATGAAACCTTACTGAGTTGTTTGTACAGTGCTGCCAACGTGAGGGTATGGTGGCCAGTTCATGAACTTCATTGTCAGAACTGTGTGCTGTGGAATGGGGCTAAAATAGAGCAAGTAAATATGAGTACAAATAAGCAAATGGCCAGGGCAGACCACATCATGTTGCCATCCCGGTAAAGAGTATGTTGCCATATAGTACTGTGAAAAATATTCCTAGGTAAGCCATTGTATTATTTCATTACTATGAATTACTGTTTAACTATTAGTTGAATAACTATTTATTCAATGCATGTTTGAAATGTTCTTTTGCAGTCAATAGAAACACAGCATTACCTTAACTTTGAGTTATCACTTGATTTCCTTAAAGATATCTACTCTGAAACTAATGAAAATAAAAAGTATTAATATAAAATAGGAGTCTATTCATAAACAAATCACATGTACAAACATTTAGTTTTCTTTCTTAACTGAATGTAATTTGAGTATTGTCCTAAGAGTATTACATGTGAAATCAATCCCATTCTCCCCCAATAACTTAGGTACGGTTACCTAAGAAAATCCCTTTAACTCCATGATAAATATATTTATTTCACCTCATAAAAATTAAACAATATCTTTGGGGCACTTCTGTTACATTATTCAGTAAATAAAGAAGAGAGAAAGATATGTTTCTATTTTCTTAGAATTGCTCTGAACAAAAGAAAAGGAAAGAAGATAGATGAAATTTTTTTCTGTACCATTTGTGTGGGTGTTCTTCCCGCCCTGCAGGCCACAGCATCCCAAATTGGAGAACACTAAATATCTTAGCTATGGAACTCTGAATAGTTTTTATGTGGGCTAAAAGTAAGTAAATTAAAATAAATTCAAAAATTTGAAGACTTCCAGCTTCCTCTCTCTCTGTCTCCACTGGCACCATATATTGCTATCAATTCTATTCTCAGATCTTAGTTGGGGGGATGATAACTGTGAGAACAATCATGCCAGGTTTATTATTATGCAACTCTGTTTCAAGTTCCCAGTGTCTTGTCCCTTCATCAGACTCTCCTATGCCCTTTAGTTGTTCTCTTCCCTTCTATGTGGCAGCTCAGCATTGCTTTTGAGGTCATGGACAGAAAGCTAGGAACTCTTTAACATGTCCATTGCTTTAGGAATGTGAGGCTTCCTCGTTGCTCCTCACCATCAGATATACATCCAACTCTCCAACCCTTTCTCATAATAAATAGTGGCAATAGTCCATTTTATGCATTGAGACAGAAATATTTGCCTAAGAATCCCTTTGCCTGCATCACCCATGTTGCCCATTCCAGGAGTGACCAGGTTTAGTGTGTGAACAGCACCCCACAGAGTCATGCAGTACATAGACATTTACATAGACTGAAATGACAATGATGACTGCCCAGAGTTGTGTAAAATGACTTCCTTGCAAGGATATAAACAATATTTTCTTAGCCCATTAAGTAGATATGGAAAAGAAAGAGCAAAGTTTTGCTCAGTTCAGGGCAGTTGTAGTTGAGATCCCTCAGTCTATATATCAATGTCTAATTTTTAAGTTATGCAAAGGTCCAGATCTGGCACTCTGAAAGCATTCTGTGAAGTCTACATTTTCTCATTTTTTTCTAACTTCTCTCTTCTGTTTTACCCAAGATATATATTTTGCATTTGTAGCTTGTTCTAAGCTTCTTCTGGACTCTTCTGGACTCTTCTCTAACTGTCGACTGTGTTCTAATGAATTGTTTGAGCTAAGCTTCCATTCATTATTCCCACAACATACAAATACTTATTATGTCCAGAATGAGAAAAGAGTCTCTTTTATTGTCTACTATTACTTGTAAAAATAATTACATAACAGTAAAGTGATTACATCAACTATATATTCATAGGAAGATCAGATGCTAGCATTCATCAAAGCTTATTTTACATGAGAATCTGCAGAATCAGATTTGCATTTTGATTTTCATTTCCACATGGAAATAAAGTATGGACTTTTTTTTTTTTTTTTTTTTTTTGAGACAGTGTCTCACTTTGTTGTTCTCCAGATCTTGGGCTTAGGCGATTCTCTTTCCTCAGCCTCCTGAGAAGCTGGGACTACAAGTGCTCACCACAACGCCCAGCTAATTTTTATGTTTTCTCAGTTTGGCTGGGGCCAGGTTTGAATCCACCACTCTCGGTATATGGGGCCAGCACCCTACTCATTGAGCCACAGGAGCCACCCAAGTATGGAAATTCTTAAAGGATTCTGCTCAAGGATCTACCAGAGTTTTCATGGTTTCTGCAGAACTGAAGAAGTTACACCACTTGTAGGAAGCTTTGATAGATCATTGCTATTACAGAGATTATAATAATGGTAAGAATGTTTCCTAAGTAGACTATTTCTAGAACCACAGGTTGTCTTATAGCCCACACAGTGCCAGTCAATAAAGCTCTAAAAACAGAAAAGAGAATGTGTTATTATCTTAAGTCTCTGTTTAGATTTTGTCAGACCAAGAAATTAAAAGAATTATTTCTTAGTTTATATCTATTCTTAAAAGGTAAATAGAGTCTATTATATTAAAAAGTAGAAAACAAGAAATGCTGGTGTGGCTGCAGAGAGAAAGGAACTCTTACATACTGCTGGTGGGACTGCAAACTAGTAAAACCTCTAAGAAACTTTATGGGATACCTCAAAGAACTAAAAGGAGACTTATCATTTGATCTACAAATATTTCTGCTGGGCATATACCCACAGGAAATAAAGATCACTTTATAAAAAGGACACCTGCACTCAAATGTTTATAGTAGCACAATTTAAAATCACAAAGATGTGGAAACAACCCAAGTACCCACCAATACAGAAGTGGATTCATAAAATGTTGTATATGCATACTATGGTAGAGTACTCAGCCAAAAAATAAGTGATCTAGTGTCTTGTGACAACCTGGATGGAATTGGAAATCATTCTTCTATAGGAAACACCACAAGAATGTAGAAACAAACACATGTACTCAGTACCTAATTGGAAGTAATTGATCAATACTCAAGTGCACATATGTTAGTAATTTCAATGAGAATCAAGGGAGGAAGAAAAAGGGGGAGGGATAAATTCACCCCTGTTGGCATACAGTGCTCACTATCTGAGTGAAGGGCACACGTAAATCTTTGACTCAATCTCTACAAAAACAAAGTAGGTAAATAAAATGTGTACCCCCGAAATTCTGCAATTGAATAAAAGAAGCTCCATACTCTTTATGGTTTATCCAATACAAATTTATTTTCTGTTTGAACATCAATACTAACTTAAATATTTTCATCTTTTCATCCATCATCTTCATGAGATGGGTTTTTTTGTTTGTCTGTTTGGTTGGTTGTTTAATCAGTTTTATTTTTTGAGGAATTATGGAAGGGAGGACCATTCATTCATAATGATGTAATTCCTTATTTAATACTCCAGTAGAAAACTGAGGCAGACTGCAATACAGGTTCTGGGTTGTCATCATCTAGGTTCACTCACGGTCCAAGCACCTTGTGTCTGTTGATCAGTTTATTTCACGAATTTGTGCCTCAGCAATGTTAAAATGTTTTATATATCAAAGAATTTCATGTTGATTTGCAAATTCTCGAAACTGCAAAGGTTCATAGATGCAAGAACCTATTGATTTGGATTAGATGTCAACACATCCTGTCATTTACCTGATATGACCACAAATAGAGCTTTCCCATTCCTTAACATCTCAGGGAAAAGTAACTCTTATCTCCATGCCTATGCCCCTGTCAGGCCTTTTGTGACCTCAAGCAACAGGTGGGAAATTCTCCCTTCCTAGGCTACTTGTCCTTGTTCTGGGGTCATTTTAAATAAAACACAACAGGGAGGAAAAAAGAAAAAAGAAACATACAGTGGGGAAGCCTGAAGCTGCAACACAAATAATGATTATTGCTGTCAAGGTTTAGCTGTGGTTGCTAAGTTACTGGCCTGTTCTGAAAAACCTTGAAGTATGGGACACATTAGGAGCTCGTTAGGTCCTGGTGACTTGCAGTAAATGTACAATTTGTCTCTGTGCTAAACACACTTCAAAAATAACAATAAAATACCCACATGGCTTAAAATTTGTGACCTTTTTCTTTCTTGTTTCATTTCTCCTCCCCCAACCCAACACTGAGTAATCTGGTGTTATTATAAAAGGAGAGGCATCGGAAAACTAAACAAGAAAACATATTTGCCATTGGATTTAATGAAGGTGTTCTCAGAGAAAAGCACATGAAAGGTTGAGGAACACTAAAAGAAGGTTCTATAGTAATTGTTTACGATGCAAGCTGTGCATTATTAGCTCACTGTAGGAGAGTAGCGAGAATCTGAGTATACCAGGCTGCAGAATATCAGGGACAGAAAGCCTTCGATTGTTTTATCTTACACATGTATCTATCTTCTATTTATATCATTAATGCTGTTTGTCAGATCTACAGGTCTTGATATAAACCTAATGATTTCTATTTGCAATTCATTCTTGAAGCCCAAACTTGGTTATGGTTTTAGTTTACTAAGCCATTTCCATTCCCATGGGTGTTGGGCTTCCCTTTCTCTTTTTCTAGTTACTGCAAGCTTGTTTCACTCACACTATAGGTGTCCCTTGCTCCAGGTTGCTACTTCCTGTTTGACAACATGTAACATGTTAGTGAGAATGAACAAATGGAGAGAGTGGGGTTGGGAGGAATAGGGCCAGGAGAAAATGGGAAAAGAGGGATGAAGGGTGGTATAGAAGATGTCTCCAGGATGTCTTAAGCTGTTGCAAAGCAGGCAGATTCCAAAGATAGGAAATAACCACTGTGGGGGTTCTTGAGTCTACCCAAATAATTAAAGCAAGCTCCACTAGTATTTGGGAAGTAGATTCTAAGATGTAAAGGTAAAATTTACAAAACAGAATCAGTCCTATTTCCTGTGTCAACTTTATACATCTATGTTAATCTTAACTTGCATTTATCTTCAATCTGAGATAAAGGATACTATGTGGCTCTAGAGAACTTTCTAGAGTTAGATCTGAACTGCTTCAAAAGGAAAATCGTTTTTTGCTTTTCTGCCAATAGTTAATCAAAACCCAAATGGCATATAAAATCTCAAATCAGAAACAATTGCTAGATAAAATTCTTTCTTCATTACATACACACACACACACACACACACACACACACACGTGCATACCTATATATACATATACATGCATATATACTTTTCCTTTCTCAATAAAAGTATCTTTCTAAGAGACTGCTATAAATTTCCATTTAAATTATTTTGCTTCTCTCTATCTTACCCAAAATAATACTCTGAATTTTCTCAAAACATCTTCACCTTCCTCTTCATTTTCGGATTCCCAAATTTCTCCCTCATTGCCCTACCGCTCTTTGAGATGCCTGCCTTCAACTGTGACTTGTTCTTACATTAACTGTGGTTTCTAATAAAAAGGAATCTCAACATCAGCTTTCTATCCCCTTCATTGCAGAAAACAATGAAACAAAATAGAATGCATATTTTGGAAGGTGGAAGATGCCATGTACTATCAAAAACAGACCCTAATTCCGTTCTCCCTTTTCCAGCTACATCTGACATTCCATTGCAATATTTTCATTAGTTGTGGGTTTTTCATGGTTTTCGAATCATTCATTAGTTTAGTGGACTGGGTTAAGGTATTGTAGTTGTCTGTCCAGATCATGATACGTTCTACTACCAGCAGCCATGCCTAGGCATAATGGAAGTGTACAACCTAAGTTTAGCCAATCAGCAACTACTATTCAAACAGGACCAATCAGAATTCCTTCTGTGATTAACACTCAGATGTTGAAAAAAAGAATTTCTGTCTCTTCATACTGTATTTACTAAATTGGGAGGATGTGAATCTGTAGCTGAGGATTGGAGAAAGCTTTCTACCACAGCACAAAGCCCAACAAGGACAGGCAGAGATGAAAGATAGGAGTTCTAAAAAAGAAAGAAAGAAAGATAGGAGTCCTAACAACATCAGATCATCAGAATTATTTTGGTACCTGAAGTCCTGGTTCCACCAGTTTTCTGGTTCCTGCTTTTCCATTCCCCTTCTATATTCCCACAAGCATTGATAGTATTATTTTTTAAAGCAAGGCAAAAATTTTATAGCACCTCTAACCAATAGCCCATTTCTCTACACTCTCCCTAAAAGAGTTGTCTGTGATCACTGAGTCTCCTTCTCCTCATCTCTTATTCTCTTTTAAGTTTCAGTTATGCTTGCTACCCTTTTGTTCATTCAGAAAATTATGTGTACCACACTTTGTATCATGAAACAATATAAATAAGCTTGACTTCTCTCTTTGAGTATCATTCCCAATTCTGCTTCACCTGCCTCTGTATTATTCTCTACCACATTTTACTGCCTTCCTTAAAGAAAAGATAATCACAGTTGTAAACATTGAGTATTTTATTCCTCTCCTTTTTAAATTATTAATGACTTTACCACATATGTATGTTTCTAACCACATCATATTATCTTCATGGAATGATTTCATTCAGGCTTTGTTCCTGTATATCCTCTCAACATGGCCTATATTCTGGTCACCAGCTATTGGCACATGGCAAAATTCAATAGTAAATTCTCGGTCCATCCAGGGTACTTGACATGCTTTTTGTGTCTCTTTTAAACATCTTTCTTGGTGTCTGGGGAGCCCTTCAGGTCTTATTTCATTTGGTTTCCTTCTGACCTTATTCTTAATTTTTGTAGTATCTCTAGCTATTGAAGATTCCTGGGGCTCCAGAACTTTTCTCTTATTTATCTACGTTCACTTGCTAGGTGATCTCATCTGGGCCATATCTACAGAGTTGATACCTCAAAATATATATCATCAAAAGAAAGGTCTTCCCTGAAGTCCAGGCTTGTTTATTCAATGGACAATTGCGACTCACTTGGATTTTCTGAGCAATTTATCTCTTCAGTCTTTTCCAGGTTTTCAATTTCAGTGAATGTAACTTCATTCTTTCAGTTGTTCAGACCAAAACCTCTAAAAGAAGCTTAGCTTTTCTCTTCCTTCCAGCATTTATCTTTTTTTTTTTTTCTTTGAGGCAGAATCTCACGCTGTGGCCCCAGGTAGAGTGCTCTGACATCACAGCTCACAGCAACTTCCAACCCTTGGGCTCAAGCAATCCTCTTGCCTCAGTTTTTCTGGTTTTAGTAGAGATGGGGTCTTGCTTTTGCTGAAGCTGGTCTCAAACTTGTGAGCTCAAGCAATCCAGCTATTTGGCTAGCATTTATCTTTATACTACTATTCAACTGTTGCCATCCTGGTGTTTGTTAATCATCCTATTCTTTCCCCCAATCACTGCAATAATCAACCTCCTACTATTTTCTTTGCCATTTCCATCTCTTTTATCCACCTACAGGCAGAATGATCTGTTAGAAATTAACCCTAAGCCCATCCAATGGTTTTCCATCTTGCTCAGACAGAAGCTAAAGTTCTTACCGCAGCTTACGATGCCTTTGGTGATCATATTCCAGCTCCACATTTAACTTTGTCTCTTACATTCTCCCCTCCTTTCCTCTGCTCCAATCGCTAAAGCCTGTGTCTTATTTCTCAAACATGACAAACCTATTCCTGCCTTATTACTGTATTCACTGTTCCTTCCACCTGACAGTCTGCTAAGCACTTAAGGTCCTCTTAAGCAGACCTCATTAACACTTGGGGCTGGATGGTTCTGTGTCAGGGTGGCCTTCTTATGCATTGTAAGATGACTTTACAGTCTTACCCAGTGTCACGTGCTTTACTCACTAAATGCTGGCGAGTTGAGATAACCAAAAATGTCTGCAGGCATTGACAAATGCCCCCTGAGGGACAAGGTCACCCTGGATTGAGAATAACAGAACTAAACCTAAATTAGTATAATCTTCAGGGAAGAGAAGGCTTTCTATCTGTATTGTTGATTGCTACATGACCAATACACAGTAAGTGCTCAAAAACATTCATTCAATGACTGAAAGCAAGGATTCTGTGAGTTATCTCAGAATTCATTCCATTAATAACCCAATCTGTTCCCTTTCTGCTTAACTTTGTATGAAATGGCTTTCTGTGTCTTATGAAGGAAAGACTTGTCAGAATATTTGAAAAATATCAAAAGAAAATTTACTATTAGGGAAAAAAGTGAATTTTTAAGATGACAAAGATCATTTATTTTAAATAATCAGATTTTTATATTAAGGCGCCAGAATAAATGTGATCTGGGGAAATAGTCTTTAAAAGGGAAAAATTTTGTGGCATTAAAGGAGTTTGCTCTCTAATATGTACTATGCTGATGCTCAAAAATGTCACCAATTACGCTTTTCTCAGTAAAATTCTTGTGACAACCTAATAATCAGATACTTCCGTGAGCAAAAACGTACTGGAAAACAGTTCATCTTCTGCTCATTCTCTAACCCTTTTTTGAAACAATGAATGCAGTCCTTCTGAAAGAATCTTTGGAGAGTCACACATGACTAAGTCAGCAACTTTGCTTTTGAGATGTTCATAGTTTATTGAAGGATATAACATGTAAAAAGATAGTTACCATAAACTGGAGATGTCTGACATAAATACGTTGGTCTATAACTGTGTCTATGTATCTGTCTATAATTGTAAGCACAGACAGCTGGGAAGCTGGAAAGACTTGCTCAGAGGTGGAATTTGCCCCTGCGTTTTGCACATGAATAGGTGTTTACCTGGAGGAGAAAGGAAGGGAAACTATTCCTGGCAGACAGAAAAGAATATGAAAGGCTTCTGGAAATGTGATTTAATTTTATACATAAAGGTAATTCTGAGGGATTATGTGTCTGGATTATAAAGGTGTAAAGAGCAAGCCTGGATATAAAAAGGTGGGATAACTGAGACCAGGTCATGAAGGGCCTGATGTGTCCATTAATGTGTATGCACTTTCTCCTACCTGTGAGTCATGTCCCTGCCAGCTGTAAGGAAGAGAGTTACAAGTTTAGATCTGTATTTAACAAGACCCCTCTTTATCACTTGTTAATAGATGGTGGAGAAGGGCACAACAGGAAGGCTGTCCCGTTAGCAGCCTGTCACAATCATCTGAGCAAGGAAATTTAGGAACTGAATTAAACCAGGAACGCAGGTGCTTATGCAAGTGTGGATTTGAGTAATGTTGTGATAAGCAAATCCACATGTCTAGAAATTGATGCCTGTGTAAAAGAGAAGAAAGAGTAAAAGATGTCCCCAAGATCCTGTCTAGGGAAATCTGAGAATGAAAGAACCATTGTGGCAGTGATCACATGGAGAAAGAGAAGACAACCAGCCCGGGAGATCCCTGTATGATCAGAGCGATGTGTGGTCTTCAGGTTCTTTTCCCGTTGCTGTGAATACTGATCACGTTTATTCATATGAGAAATTCAAGTGGAGTAGGAAAAATATTAAACATCTGGGATATCTCTGTACCAATGTCATATTTTTAAAAGACAGTATTACTTTGAAATCTTGATGCTGAAATCACAAGGCAGACTTAAAATATCAGCTGTCTTTGGCTGAATCCTTTTAAAGAAATGGCTCCCAGCTCTCCATGTTTATGAACTCCTTCATGGCAACTTATTTTTTCTGGCTTTAGCCCATCTCTCTGAGTTCTCCACTTTTATGTGCATCTCACTCAAACTAAATTATATGTGTGACTTGCCAAGTCTTGGGTGTGCGCCTGTTAGTGAGTTAACACTGCCACCTAGCATCTGAAGGGGGTTTCTTTTCTTTTCTTTTCTTTTTTTTTCTTTATTAAATCATAGCTGTGTACATTAATGCAATCATGGGATACAATGTGCTGGGTTTTTATACAATTTGAAATGTTTTCATCAAACTGGTCAACATAGCCTTCACAGCATTTTCTTAGTTGTTGTGTTAAGACATTTATATTCTACACCTAGTAAATTTCACATGTACCCTTGTAAGAGACACGGTAGATGTGGTCCCACCAATTACCTCCCTCCACCCACCTTCCCCCATCCCCTCCCCTCCCTCTCTCCTTTCCCCTTCTTCTTGGGCTATAATTGGGTTATAGCTTTCATAAGAAATCTATAAATTGGTTTCATAGTAAGACTGAGTACATTGGATGCTTTTTCTTCCATTCTTGAGATACTTTGCTAAGAAGAATATCTTCCAGCTTTATTTATTTATTTATTTATTTATGCCTTTTAACATGAGAATCCCAAGCTCTCCTACAGGCATCAGTACCAGAGCTCCTACCTCGAAACCAACTTGTTTACGATTAATTAGCATGGCAGGTGAAGAGCTTCTGTTTGTATATCAACATTTCAGCATGCTGTGCCAAGTATTTGGAGTGTCCCTCACTGGCAAGTGCCGGGAGGGATGGCGGGACAGCTGTGTGTTTATGCTGTGCACTCACGTATGTTTCATTTAGAAATGAAGAGAGAAAGAAAAGGGAGGAGAAGAGGGATCCTGCAGAGGAAAGGAAAAGCACACGGCTGGACCTGAGCAGGAGGCGCCAGCGGATTGTCCAAGAGCAGAAGCATTGGCCAGAGAGGGCATGTCGGGGCAGACAGGACGTGGGACCTGGACCAAGAGGGTAGGAGAAGAGCAAGAGCATCAGTACTCAAATCCATGAAGAAAGAAGGACATTTTCAAGATCTTTCTCTCTTTTTTCTCCTCTCTCTTTTGGCTGAATGTATCACGGCAAGCTCGCTAGCCTCACTCCCTAGGGCTAGTTTCTCCTGCTCAAGACTTGATTTTCTTTATGTGATGTGCATTTCTTAGGTTTGACAACAGTGTCTCAGGTGCTATGTTGGTTTTCGTGCATATAACGCATGAATGGAAGATAGACAGGCATCCAGGTTCTGTTATTGTTAAGCTTGTTTAAAAGGACCTTGGGGTTCTGAACTCCACACTGAAAGGACATGTTCTCTGGATTTTATAGAGATCCCAGAAATATGCCCTTTGTGCAACTAGATGTCTTGCAAAAACTTCTAAAAGCAAATCACACGGTACTTTTGAGCCGAGCTTGAGAAGAACATTATTTCTGCCTGCTCTGCTCTGCTCTGACAGTTTGATGTTCAAAAGTTTTTAAAGGTTTGCTTTAGGGAACTGTTTATACATCTGAAAGAAAAGTTCCCAGTTTCTGATTCCTGTCGTGTTTCCTTCCTAGGAACAACCTTCCCCGAATTCCCACCAAGCCCCTGACTTTCCCCTCCTGGGCGGCTGTCTTTGGCCTCATCTCATTTCTCTCCTTTCTCCACTTCCTCCTGCATAAACACCCTAATAGTTACATCATCCAGCATTCCCATGTAGGATCTCCTGCCTCTCAGAATGCGTTTGTGGCTGTGTGTCGCTGTTTGTCTCAGCAGCTATGAAGAAAGAACTAGTTATTTTTCCAAAGACCTGGAAAATTTCCACTGTAAATGTAGTCGCGGACAAAATCCAGGCAAGTCCAGTTACCTGGCATCGTTATTCCCGATTCTGACCTTTCTTCTCCTCCTATGACTGCCCTTGGGTCTTTCACTTCTCCTCAGGGATGTTGTTTTTGTAGTTTCAGAGATCGACTCTGCTAAAACTCTAAAAATACTCTTAACAAAATCAAGTCCAGGACAGTTCTTTCCATCAGAGCATTCCACGCCATTCCACACACTGTCTCCCTTTCATGGGCCCCTGTATAGTTGTGTTGACTTCTTAAAAAAAGAAATAACATTTCTCTTGTGTGGACATTATGCCCACAAGGAAAAAAACAAACAAACAAACAAAAAAACACAACCACATTCAGTAGGAGACAGGGAGAAAGGGAAGGGGGAGGGAGGGGACGGCTGTGCTCTCACCTCCCAGGCCCAGTGTAAAGGTACACAGCCCATCTCTGGGCCAAGGGCTCAGATACAACTTGGCCTTTACCTCACAAATGCAAATGATGTAACCCAATCATTTGTACCCTTGTATTAATCTGAAATTTAAGGAAAAACAGCATTTAATCAGGCTTCTGTGTGGGGCAAGAATCAATCGGCTGGTCTCTTTGCGGCTGTGGGACATTCAGACTGAGCAGAACTGCAGGCCCACGTCCTCACTGGCCTACATTCTACCTTAATCTCACTCCAGGAGAAGCAAACCTTTCTCCACCCTGGGCTTCCTGCCATTCCTGTCAGCACGTGTGAACATTTCACATGAGCCCAATCTCCTGTAAGCAGGGCTACAGCCAGACCAGCTGGCAGCAGAGTCGCACGAGGCAGCACAGCGGTAAGAATTAAAATCATTCATCTTCTTTCCTTCCATTGGCAGCCAGGGGCGAGCTGGGTGGAAAGGTTCTATGAACTGCAGCATTTCCAAGGCGGCCATGGAAAGAAGAATGAAGGTTGGGGATTTAGGAAGGAACCGACACGGTGACCCAGGTTCCCGTGGAGGTCCGGGGTCTCTAGCTTTTCTGGTGGCAACCCTGCACCTGTATACCTCATTGAAGACAATGTATTCTACGATTTCAGGCCGGTGTTAAAGCAGGTTGCCTTCGGAATAGTGCTGTGGAGATTTAACCCTTGATGGAACCACTGAAAGGCTTCTTTGTAGTGACTGAACCTGGTGATGTCAGGATTTATCTAAGAAGTCGATTTTTAAAATTGCTTTCTGGGGAAAGCCCATTGATTTAAACTACAATTTCAGTTTTTTAAAGGGAATTTTAGCATTTTGCATTTCAGCTGGGAAAACACAACTTTCTCTTCCTCATCCCATCTCCCGGGTATTCTTAGAATCTCAGTATCACGTGTCTCAGTGCCTGTGAAATGCTGAGGAAATCAAATGTGGATAGTGAAAGCCCACTCGGGGAAGGGTGTATCTGTTATGAAAAAAGGTTGCTAGATGGAGCTGGAAGTTTACAACAGGCCCCGACAGAAAGGCACACTGGCGCTCATCATGCTAAGAGACAGGGCTTTTCATACTGAGCGACTTCAGAGAACCATTTAGAAGGATCAGGACCTGCAGACAATACAGAAAATATTGAGAGAGGTCCCAAAGATTATGTTGTACATGATACTAAAACCAAGGGTTAAATGTCCCCTCATGTCATCTAGAGATCAGGTCTCTTCTGAAACATTAGACTGGAGAGGATTTATCCTGTTTATTTCAGGATGTCTGTTTTTTCCTTGTATGTTTTGTACACTCTCTTAAAGAGGGAAGGCATAAGCACAGAACATAACATAAGGTATAATTTAAAAATCAGGGGTCAATACGTGGGTATTTCTTCATTTAAGTCTCTTAATGCTCCTTAGTTTCCTTCTCCTCATCTATGAAATGGAATGAAAGTGCTTTCAAATCCTTAGTTACAAATGAGATTATAGATATTTATGCTCTTTTCTGCAGCTATGTTCCTCACGTCAGCCTCACCCTCTCTAACATATGCATACATAGCACTTTTTCAATGCAGATGGCACAGTCTCTAGAGCTATGGAATGAAGGTACTATTTATCTCAAAATGTCTATGCCTCTGATTACCTAAATATGCTAATGGAAAAATTGAGCTGAGAAAAAACAGAAACTAAACAAGATACTCCCATCGTCACACTGAGTATTGGAACTCCAGAAAATTATATTAACCAGCATATAATTACTTAGGGGAAAGGCAAAAGGAAACTTGGTGTAAAAGATTTTTTTTTAATAGCTTTTATTGCTTTGCAAGAGGAAAATCTCTGAAAATAGGAAGATATACCAGGTTTGGTTTATACAGCACTTTGGATACATGGTCTCCTTGCTTTCTGGTGGAGGACGATTGGGAGACTATCATTTGAGTCTCTCACATTTCTGCAAGTGCTGTTTCTAGAAGTCATGTTTGCCTCTGTTCAAAAGACAGTGATAGTCTTTCCCGCCAAAGCAAAAGGCAGGTTCGTTTGGTGTCCAGTATAATAAAGATAATGTCTTTCTCAAGCCCAAAGGTCCAGCAGGCTTACAGTCTATCATAAAAGATTTGAATTTCCTAGGCTTTGAGTTGTTCTCCAAAACTGCAACCTACTCAAGTTCACCCTGGTTCTCTTTAAGTCACCCTGTGGGAATCAGGGCTTAGGGAACCGCACAAATGCTGCTACTCTGATGCTTCTGCTATTGGTAATGAAGTCGTCTGCACCTGTCCGGATGGACTGTCATCCCAGCATCCATGAAACTGAGGCAGTCTAGCATGTTTGCTGGCTCTAAAATTCCTAACAAAGAACAGCTTGTATTTTTCCCTTGGTCCTGGGTCCAGGTTTTTATAGCTACTCCTCCTGATGACTGATGGACATATGAGTTTAAATACTAATTTTACAACCTCTTGTCATTTGTTTTTGTCAGATGTTTTCATGTACTGCAATGGATTGAATTGTATCTCCTCCCCAATTCATACATTTACAGTCCTAATTCCTCATTATTTTATAATGTGATCTGATTAGGAAATGTAATAGAATCGTTGCATATGTAATTAGGTAAAGTAAGATGAGGTCATTAGGGTGGGTCCTTATCCATTACTCTGGATGTCCTTACAAAAAGAAGACATGTGGACACAGAGCTGCACACAGGGAGAGTGCCATGAGAAGATGAAGGCAAGGACCCAAGGTGATGTTTCAATAAGCCCAGGAATGCTGGGATGACAGGTAACCACCAGAAGCTAGAGGAGAGGCATGAGACAGATACCTCCTCATAGCCCTTGGGAGGAACCAACACTGTCAACACCTCAAACTCTGACTTATAATGTCCAGAGGTCTAAGAAAATAAGTTTCTATTGTTTAAGCAACCAAGGCTATGGCAGCCATGTATAAATAAAACATGGGCTATGCACCATGCTAAAAGTTAGGTATCTAGAAACGAATTGAGCGCCTGCTCTCAAGTGATCTATGGTTTAGCATGAGATAAAACCCAGATAAACAAGTAAATAAAATATAAATATAAATTTTAGTGTGCTAGGAAATAGTGTGCTATTAGAGAAAATTGTTGATAAGAACCAGTGATTACTTTAGATAGAAAGATCAGAAAAAGCTTCTCCTAACGATGTGACCTATAAGCTGAGATGCTGAAAAGTCTTCCAGCAAAAGACATTTAGGTTTGGGAGGTAGGAGGGGTAAAGGAAGCATGTGTGAATCCTGGAGAATGGTGAAAACTTAGGGTATTCTGGGAACAAAAAGCCAAATACTTATGACTTACTGAATCAAAGAAGAAGGGCAAGAGGTCAAATGAAAACACACAAGGGCCGGGTAGCATAGAGATGCAACTGGAAACCATTTGAGGACATTTTACACAGGGAGTGACAGGACCCATTTTACATGTAAAACCTTAGTCTGGCTTTTTCAGAGAACAAATGGATGAAGACAAAAAGGGAAGTTGGTAGAACAGTTAAAACATTCATCTCAGTGGTCAAAATGATAAATGTGGTGACCTTTGCTAAGGTAAAGACGTGGAAGATGGATAAGATAAAGAATTTGGAGGTTTTGTTTGAAAGAAAAGATCTTCCTAATGATTTGGAATGGGGAAGAAAAGAAGGAAAAATTGAGGTGAGGTCTAGGTTCTTGGCTCAAGCAGATAGATAGGTAAATGGTGGTTCCTTTAGCTGAGACAAAAAAAAAGGTGAAGGAAGAAACAAACTATATTCTTGTTTATGAAAGAAGTTGAGACGAGGCAGAAAAGAAGAACCAAGAATTTAGTATTATAAAGTTGAGATTCCTTGAGACATCAAGGAGAAATGTCAAGTGGACAGATGGTGTACAAGATTTTTCTTTAATGTAGATGTCTGGGCTAGAGATAATAATATGTTGTTCATCAGCATATAAATGGTGCTTAACATATGGGGATGACTGGGAAGAAAGTGTGGAGATAGGAGAGAGAATATGCATCCAACCCTTGAAGTAGATGTTAGGCAAATTACTTATGTCTTTGAAACTTAATTCTGTCATCTATAAATGGAAATAATATTACATATTCTTGAAGTTGTGTGTGGATTAAATGAAATGTCTGTCTCTAAAATGCAATGCAAATCAAACGCACTGAATAGATTGTGGTTATTATTGCAATCACATTATTATTTCTGTTTGGTACTAAAGAGACAGAAAAGATGAAAGTGAAATAAAAAACAGAGAAACAATGTCTTCTGGAAATCAAATGGAGGTCTTAAAGAAGTAAAGGTAATTAACTCATTAAAATGTATATCAGAAGCAAACTAGATTGGTCGTGGTGATGTAACCTCTGTATTTGACTATAAGATTATGCCAACTTCACCATATAATGGCAAAAATCAGACATGAAAAGGAGAGAATATGGGTACTTCTTATGAAAAGCAGAGGGTAGTTCAAGTGAAGACTTCTTCATGCATCAAGAGGCTGCTGTGTATTAGCCAAGGGAAAAATGGGTAATTTACAGAAAAGACTATCTAGGCACAGTGGCATGCTTCTGTACTCCCACCTACTTGGAAGGCTGAGGTAGAAGAATTCCTTGAGGCCAGGAGTTCGAGACCAGCTTGGGCAACATAGTGAGATCCTGTCCCTAAAAAGGGAAAAAGACCAAGGTCATTTAATCATGCCACTGCATTCCAGTCTGGGTGACAGAGCAAGAACCCACCTCTTAAAAAAAATAAATCAAGAGATTGATGGCGTTAATGATAATGTACCCAGAGTCAGAGGGGATAGAGCAAGAACCCACCTCTCAAAAAACCAAATCAAGAGATTGATGATGTTAAAGATAATGTACCCAGAGTCTGACTTAATTGATGAGAAATATTTCACTGACATAACAGTCTGAAGTCCCCCCTCTGGGAGCAACTTGGGATTCATTCTCTGGGAGGCGATTGATCTTCAGCATTGATAACGAAGGTGGAATGTTGAAGAGAGGACTTGTTTAGGAATGGGTAACTGAGTTTCATGTAAGTGTGGGAAGGTGACAACTTTCAAAGTGGCAGAAAGGAGAGAGTGGGCATCCCTACCATGAAGTAGAAGACAAGAAGGGCACACTTTCTGGCTTGTGCTATCTTGAAGACATCACTACAGCAATGACAGATCACACGGAGAGACACGGCAGGTAAGGGAGGAAGCAGGTTTAGGACCGATATGGTATTGACGTGAGATGCTGTGATGAATGAGATCAGCAAAAATCAGACATGACTACACTGATCTATCACATAGATCTTGAAATTTTCTGGAAATATCCTGGAAGAAAGTACAGAAATCTTTGTAGTTATTCAGATAAAATGAGTCCACATGAAAGGCACACTTGAATGAGATAATGCCAGGGGAAATCTGAACGCACAGCTTTTGGCAAAAAGTAGACAATGAAAAGGGAGTTTACATGTATGCTACATTAAAAGGAAGTTGAAGAATGTTTTTGATTGAGTGGTTTTTAATTATCCATGTGGAACTAGAAGGAAAAAACCTGACCTGTTCCTTTCCGTCCATTCACTGGTAGTCAAAGACCACATCCTCATCTTTTTGTGTTCTCCCTATAGTCACCAGGTTATGTTAGCTACATGGCAAATGATGATTCCAACATGGGAGAATGAATGGATAAAGGCATGGACCAATACCCTAGTTGTGGGAGAGTTTATGGATAGACTGGCCAGCTACTGGTCAGATACTGTGGAGCAAACTTAAATACTGGATGCAAGAAAGAACAATGTGGCCTCCAAATCCCTTGAACTAAAATTCTGAGATATCTGATACTAGGAATGAATAGATCAAGGCCAGCCCAAGAGTATATTCTGGGATTAAGACTTCAAATATTGAAAAGCATGTCTGGTCTTCAAATGAATGTATGCTTTAGCTCCTTTGAAATTTAACAAAAAAAACAATAGTTTCCCAAGTCGAAAACTAAAGCTTTCACTAGAGAGAGATTTGCTTCTTGGGTAATATATTTTTCAACTTAAAAAGATCATCTTTTTAGAACTTTTAATGAGAGAATACTAGAAAGGGGTGTTGAAAAGAAACAATCCTGAAATTAAGTTACATTGGAAGTATTTACTGGAAATGTGCTTTAAAGAATATAGTATATCTGTTTTGAAAAGGCAGGAAACTCAGATATAAAAACACAAAGAGCTTTCCATAAAATACTTTTTCAAGAGACTACAGCAATGCTGAACAGTCATGGCACCACATCAGACCCAAGAAGTTAGAAATATTTCCCCAGTGAAATGCTAAATTTGCCACGTCAATCTGCTTTATGAAAAAGCCAATTAATTTTATTACGTTTTCAATAAAATCAGCTTGAATTTTATTTTCTTCTCTAGCAGTGTTTCCTCTGACATCTCTCACTTTCTATGATCTCCTTGACACTTTCATACTTACCCGTAAGATGGATGTTATATTAATACGATAAAACTAGTACTGGAATTAAATAGCAATAACTAACATTTGTGTTACACTTTCTAGCAGTTGAGTTTTATTATCATATCTTATTCTTGAACTATCTTGTGAGCCAATAATATTACGTACATTTTTATTTTGCAACATGGAGGCCCAGAAAATGCAGTTTCCACAGGTAAATAATAAATAAATACATTAGAACTATGAATTTTTCTGGCTACAATTGCACATTCTTTTTTTGTTTGCTCTGTATCTGTTGACAATCATACCACTAAATGGTACCTTCAGTGCTTCCTTTAGACTGTCCCAGAAGAAGACGATTTCTCCTTCTCAGAGGTATAAACTGTCACCAGGAGAAAAAGATAGAAAGTAAGTCCTTGATTCTCAGGATATACAGCAACCTTTGGCTTTCTGGAGTCTTTGGGGTATGTGGAGGAGCAGATAGACTTCTTATTTTCAAAAACCCCTAAGCATGGAGAAGACATAGAACATATTGGTATGTCATTCATAGGGTGCCATATGTTTCAAAAAAAATCAACTTGACAACTCTGTCTCTTCTGGGGTACTGAGATTAGTGAAATGAGTCCAAGCTTAGGAAATGGACAGGATGGATTCACATCCCATTTCCTCCATTAATTGTGTGGCCTTAGAAAAATCATTCCATCACTGAACCTCAATTTCTCATTTGTATAACAGATGATAGAATTTTCTCGAATTAAAGATTACCCTCCTCTCTTATATGTTAAGAGACCATCATCTGGACTTCCTACAGGGCTTAGCAGAACATAGTTACTACTGCTATTTCTGCTACAGGTCTTATAAATCACCGCAATGCTGCCACTGTCTTTTTAAAAGCCAGCTCTGAAAGTGATTGAAAATCGACATTAGAGATAGCCTTACCTGGGCTTGAAGGAAGTTGTGGGCATTCCCCAGTCCTATATCCAGTGCCTTTCACAATCCCTTCTCCCACCACGACAGCAGTGGCAGACCACGGACAACAGAAGAAATTGTCCGGTTTTATAATCCTCACATGTATCATGGGAAGAGCTTTTATGTGATCTGGTAGCTCCTTATTACTATAAAAGCATTCCCAGAAATTTCAGGGCAATTGGCAGGCTCAAATGAGTCCATAAATGCTTTTTTGCTGTGTTTGATGACTCAGGTGATCAGAAGATTTTTCTGATGTGTTGAAATCAAATAAACACAACTTGGAACTACCTGAACCAAAAAGTAAATAATTCTTCCTGTGTTCTGTTTGTAGCACTGGGGTGTCATAAAGCATAAAGCAGAGCAATGAGGCTTGTGATAATTTTTATTGTGCAGCCAGGTCTTTTTCCATTCACGAGGTACCTGTGATCATCAGCTATGCCTGAGAGACACAGGCAGTCCTCAGAGCACAGGGCACAGGAGCCGCACTGCATAATAAGAAGTGGATCCTAGCAACAGTGCCAAAGCAGATGTGGTTTTGATCCTTTTTTTAAAAAAGTGTTTGTACTATAGTTTTTGTAAGGATGAAAGCTAATAAACTGGCTCTTCTTGATAAAATATTAATAGGACTAATCAGGCACCCTGACTTTTCTAAACTAAATTCGTATGCTTATTTTGCCAAGATAGCAGCTTTTGAATGCCATAGAAACAATGTGATAGAATCAAAGCAGGATCCTTAGCTTTTCAGCCGTAGCAGCCTTCATTTGGGGAAGGAGTTTAATGAGTCAGAATGTGGGCTCAGGACTCAAGTCGTCTGCACTTCACTGGTGTGTAGCCAACGACAAGTCACAACCCTCTTTCAGTCACAGTTTCTACATGTGCAAAGTGGGGAAAAGGATGGAGCTCTTGTTGGAATTTACTGAGCTAAGGCACGTGGGCAGCTTAACCAAGGGACAGGCATGTCCAGGGGCTCAGTGGGTGTCTGGTGCAGTTATTTCCGTTGTTAATTTCATCATAGGTACTTGTTGAATTCTGTACATGAACAAAATTCCAACAAAAATAAACAACACAGTAAAACAGTCCTTGACCCCAAGGATGCATATATTTATATGCTGGAAGAGAGGAAAGCATGTCAACGACACTCAGGAAAGTTAGGAGCCCAGGGTGGCAGGGGAGGTTTTCAATCTTCTGAATATCTTCTTGGTGGGAGGAAAGATAGGGGATCAGCTACAGAAGTTGGCAAACTTTTGCTGTAAAGGGCCAGATGGTACAATACTTTCAGGTTTGTGTGTTCTTCAGTGTCTATGTTGCAACTTCTTTTTTTTTTTTTTTTGAGACAGAGCCTCAAGCTATTGCCCTGGCTAGACTGCCGTGGCATCACAGCTCACAACAACCTCCAACTCCTGGGCTCAAGGGAGTCTCCTGCTCCCCCTCCCAAGTAACTGGGATCACAGGCGCCCACCACAATGCCCAGCTATTTTTTGGTTATGTTGTAACTTCTTAACTTCGTCTATAATTGTCTCTGGTGAGAAAATAGTTATAGACCACAAATAGAAGAGTGCACGTGGCTTTATCACTATAAACTCTATGGACAGAAACTGGTCTGCGTTGGTCAAGGCTCTCTGGACAAATAGAACCATGTGTCTGTGTGTGTAAAGGGATATATTTTATAGAAGTGGCTCATGTGGTTATGGAGGCTGGCAAGTCCAAAATCTGCAGGATGAAAGAGCAGGCTGGGCACTCAGGGAGCATCTGATGCTGAAGTTCAAGTTCAAAGGTTTTCTACTGCAGAACTTGCCCCTTGCTTAAGGAAGACGAGCCTTTTGTTATATACAGAACAATACATGAGGCTATCACATTATGGAGAGCAGTCTGTTTTACTGAAGTCCACTGATTTAAATGTAAATCTCATCCCAAAACATCCTCTAAGTTAATATATAAAATTAACCATCATAAGGCCTTAACCAGATCTGACCTGCTCTGGTTTGCCTTTTCCTGAGCTGCAGACAGGATTCTCTTTGCTGAGACTGAAGTGGGTAGAGTTCTATTTTTCCAAAAGCAAAGATTCTCTGATTCCAAGTTATTATTAACTAGTCATTGAATCCTTCACTGGACACTATGGCTTAAGGACCATAGAAGAGTGACTCCAGAAATCTGATATAGGGTTTTGTTATCCACAGACAGCCTCATCCACCTGTCGCTGAGAACAGGGATTTCCTATCTGAACAAGAGGCAATGTGGGGAGAAGGGAAGCCAGAATTCATCAATGGGAGCCTGGTTTTCTCTCCAGAAAATGGTCTGTGGGCAGAGGAGAAAGTCTAACAGAAAAAAGAATTATGTTATAATCTTCCCAAAAGAAGTAGGCAAAAATCACAAGGAAAAAGGAGCCCCTCCCTTTCATCCCACCCTCTCATTGACTCAGTGATTTGTTACAATTTTTTTTTTGTTTTTTTTTTTTTTGAGACAGAGTCTCACTATGTCACCCTCAGTAGAATGCCGTTGCATCACAGCTCACAGAAACATCAAACTCTTGGACTTAAGCGATTCTCCTGCCTCAGCTTCCCAAGTAGCTGGGATTACAGGTGCCTGCCACAGTGTCTGGCTATTTTTTGGTTATACTTGTCATTGCTGTTTCGCAGGCCTGGACTGGGCTCAAACCTGCCACCTCAGGTATATGTGGCTGGTGCCCTAGCCGCTTTAGCTACAGGTGCTGAGCTGATTTGCTACAATTGAAATGGAAAGACCCATGTCATGTTGGATGGAGGTCTGAGAAATTAGAGTGTTGAAGGGTAGAAAAAAAAAGGTTTCATGGAGGAGAAAGGGAAGGGGAGAAAGAGAGGATAGAGAGTGAGGTGGGATACAATACAGAAAAGGAGAGAAAGCAGAGAAAAGGAGCATTTATTTCTATTTCACTTTTTAAACTTCAGATTGACTCCATATTTCTCTTCCTTAGATTCTCTATTTCAAAAAACAAGTATTCTCTAGCTTCAGGGGTGTTATGGGGCTTAATTCATTTAAATTGCAAAGCATTTCAGGACTCTTAGATGAAAAGTGCCATTGAACTATAGTGTGAAGCTCAAGTTCATTATTAAAACCAGTTCTTCATAACACAGTCTTCTTCAAAAAGATTGGCTTTTGAGAAGGCCCAAGGTTGGTAGTAAATGGTCTTCATCTAATAAAGGAATCAGACAAATGGAGGTATATATGTGCCATAACTCCTATGTCAGAGCTTTGTAGGAACTATGTCTAACACTAGCTTAAAAAAAAAAATGCCTTGGTACAGGGGAGACTTGCTGTATGTCAGAGTTGTATTGAAAATTTGCATGAGAGTTAAATGAATGTGAAGTTAATCACATTTTAAATACCCCCAAGAAGTTTATGTTATGCCACCCTATATCAAAAAAAAACTATGAAAATTGGGATTTCTGGTATTTTTTTTTAAGGAGAAAGGATAGAGGGGAAATTCCATGTTACAGTGTCTTCACAAACTTCTATTTCATTCATTTCTAACATCTCATAGAAGAAATTAAGAAAAGTCAAAAGTAAATTTGAAGTTAAATTATAACTTCTTTGTCAACACTCTGTTGACAAAGTATTTCTAGTTTCCATTGTATGGATCAGTCTTTAACGCTCATCTACATTGTATACGTGTTCTTATAATTATTCATACAAAATGTTTGTATGAATGATTTCCATGGAATTCTCTGTGAAATAAGATGAGATATAAATGTAATTAAAAATAAAACTTATGTAGGAAATTAAAAAAAAAATTGTACCTGCCAATTCACAAGAGCAAGTCCTAGCAAATATTTTCAACAATATTAGAAACCTCATGGTCTTTTAGTTAATCTTCTGGGGAAATTGTATTTGCATTATTTGTGGATATTTAGATTTCCTTTTTTTTTTTTAATTTCCTTGTTTTGTTCTATGCCTTTCATGTTACAAGTCTTCTTCATATCTCTAATCCTCTGCTATCCATTAACATTTTAAAATAAATTATCACAAATCTACAGTTCTGATTGCAGATTGCTTGGCATGGCTGGTTTTACCACAGGGAGGTCAGCCAGGAGAGACTCCCTGAACGCCTGCTCTTGATATCCTTAGGTGTTTTCTTTTAGTCAGTAATGTCCCCCAGGAGGATATATCCCTGGAAGATATAAGGAAAAGTATCATGTTTCTTGGAAATAGAGCTAGGTGAGTGTAGAGGGGAGGCAAATCTCATCATTCAAAATGTATAGTGCATAATTCTGTATGTAGATACTTACTCCCTCTGATTTTAGTATATCATCCCAATCCTCAGCGGGTTTTTTGTTTGTTTGTTTTGTTTTGTTTTGTTTTGTTTTGTTTTGTATTCTAGAACATGGTTTTTTGACATCTGGACTGTTTTTTCTTTTTTTTAATTTCAGGTTAATCTGAGGGTACAAATATACAGTTTACAGTATTTATATTTGGTAGGTAGAATCCCTCCTGCAGTTGTGTCCTAAGAGGTGCCATATACCCTTACATTGTTCCCATTAGGTGGGAGCACACTAGTCCCTCTACCTCCTCCCTATTCTCCGTTGCTCCAACTTGAATTGAACTGAGATTTTTCTCTTGTGTGGGCGTGTATTAGATCATCTACTGACTTCATATTAATATTGAGTACATTGGATACTTGCTTTTGCATTCTTGTGATACTTTATGAAGAAGAATGTGCTATAGTTCCACCCAAGTTAATATAAAAGATGCAAAGTCTCCATCTTTTTTAGTGGCCGAATAGTAATCTCTGGTATACATATACCACAGTTTGTTAATCCATTCCTCAGTTGGTGGGCATCTAGGATGCTTCTACATCTTGGTGACAGTAAATTGAGCTGCAATAAACAATCTAGTGCAAATGTCCTTGTGATCAAATGATTTTTGTTTCTTCTGTGTAGACAAAGAACACTTTTACACTGTTGGTGGGACTGCAAACTAATACAGCCTCTTTGGAAAGAAGTATGGAGAGTCCTCAAAGAACTCAAATTAGGCCTCTAATTTGATGCCAATATCCTATTACTAGGCATTTACACAGAAGACATGTGGACTATTGATGTTTGGGGTGGAGGCTGTGTTTTTCATTATAGGATGTTAGCAGAAGCCCTCTCTAAACACTAGCCCCTAGATGCGAGAAGCATTCCAGCCCAAGTTGAGACAACCAAGAATGTCTTCAGCAGACATTGGAAACTATCACTTGGGAAGCAAAATTGAAACTGGTTGAGACTTCTCTTCTAAAAGTGTCCCTCTTACTCAATCTCTCCAGAGAATAAGTGCCTTGTCTCTTATGCATTTGTTTGTGTGTGTGAAAGACTGAGATACATAGCATGTAATTATCATGCTAGGAGTAGCAGATCCAGGAATCTAACCATATACCAGCTTTCAACTAATCTTTACATCTTTATCCCCATTGACTATAATTCCAGTTTTCCTGAGTTCTCTGGTGAGAATCAACTTGTTCTTGGCTTCCACATTGAAGATTCTTACTCTTATCTGCATGTCAGTTAAGAAGCGTCTGTCAGCTTCCAGCTTGCAAAATTTGCTTAGTAACTCTTAACTGCAGCTATTTCCCCTCCTGTTTGTTCTCTTTGTATTTTCAGGTTGGAGGAATTTTCCCTGCTTTTAATTCAAAGGCAAAGTTATAAATGTGTGTTCTGTCAGGCTTCAACATGAATTTTTAGTATTAAATGCAAATCTTAAAGTAATGTCTGTGTCTATGGCAGGCTTTGGGATATCCTCACAGAATGGGGAAGGTATGCTTTATTTTTCCTCAGGCATTATTACTAGTCAAGAAACAGGAGGTCATTGTTTATACATGAACAAGGATATAGTTTAGGAACATGGGTCTGGCAACCATTGTATCTAAGTTTTAAGAATAACCAGCAAAGTACCAAGTCCGTCATTAGTGTTCGATTCATTCTGCTTGATCGGTTAACTGATTCATTTGATCCTTAAATTTTCTCTGTGAAGCAGAACTAACAAATATTAGAACCCATGGAAAGTGAGGCTCAGAAAGGTTGACTTGTTTAAAATTACAAAGCTTATTTGCAGTGCCTCTAAGACTAGAAGCCCGAGTTCATTTCTTTTTCAACTATTCCCTTTTTTTTTCAGAATTAGCACAACACAAGGTAGCTCCCACCAAATATAAAACAGGGAGACTGTCTGTTGGTTTTTAAAAGTCAAAGAAGATAGTGTGATCATGGTACACCTGACACTCCAAAGACTTATATAGTGGAAGTAGCCTGTGGCTTCCTGGGGGATGATGTGCCCTCCACAGTGCACCAAGCCCTGTGAAGATATGAAAATAACACAAGATAATGCTCACTGAGCATTCTGCCCTGTGCTTGGCTTGTTATAAATTCTTTATGTGCTGTTTCTCACTGCACCCTTGCAACTCCTATAGGTAGGACTCTGAATTGAAAGAGGCCAGCTGAAACTAGAATCTCTGCCTCAAAGAAACGCCTTCTTCTGAAAGTATCACACTCACCCTTTCATGGTTATTCATACAATTAAATGTTGAGGATTAGGGGAATCTCAAAATGCCATGTTCTTGACTTCTGATGTGGTGGTAAGCATAGTGTAAACTCATCTTTCAGGAATCAAATTCAATACTAATTGTATTAATTTGCTTATTAGTACAAAGTTCAATTATTTGACCTTAAATTTCTAGCTCATGTCAAAATACAGAATTTTATCTGGCAATTTGGTCACCTAGACCACCCCATACTTTGCTCAAACATAAAATTTTTGAAACTGAAATTGCTGCCTATCACAGCCTTTGCTGCATAACAAACCACTTCAAAACCTATTTGCTTAAAACAACAAACATTTTTTCAGCCCAGTATTTTGTTAGTTGATAATTTAGCCTGGGCTCAGCTCAACTGATCTCACTCATGTGACTTAGTCATCTGAAAATAGCTGCTTAGTCTAAAATGATCTTGGCTGGTGTGGTAAACTGAATATCATCCTCCTCAGCCCCCAAGATATCCACAAGCTCATCCCTGGAACCTGTGAATATATTATCTTCTATGGCACAGAGGACTTTGTAGATATGACTAAGTTAAAGGTTTGGAAATGAAAAGATTTTCTTATAGTATCCAGGTGTGTGTGATGGCTACATGGGGGTAGCAGAGGAGAAGGTATTACCAAGAGGGGAAGTCTGTGTAAATAACCAAAGCAGAGACCAGAGAGATGAATGTTGGAGGTGGAGTTAAGGCTACAAGCTAAGGCATGTGAGCAGACACTAGAAGCTGAAAAAGGCAAGGCAAGGCGTTTTCCTCCGGGAGCATAAAGAAAGGACCCGACTTGCTCACCCCTTGCTGTTAGCTTAGTAAGGCTAATTTTGGAATTATGACTTTCAAAATTGTGAGAGAATAAATGTGTGGTAATTTGATATAGACACAAAAGGAAACTAATACAGTTGAAATAGCTTGGATCTCTCTACAAATACATGCCTTTATGTCCATCTGTATAGATAGACAGACGGGGGAAGGAATGGGGGGAGAGAGAGAAGGAAAGAGGGAGAGAGAGAGAGAGAAAGATACATACATCTTGTTGAAAGTCATAGGACTCCCAAAGCCTGGACTAGGAGCTGGCCCGATGCCACTTCTCCCATATTCTACATGCCAAAAAAAAAAAAAAGGCAAAGGTAGCCCAGATGAAATGTATGGATACAGGAAGAGGCAAAGGATTGTCACCATTTTTGCAAGAAATCTACCATATCACCTCTTCCTCTAAACCTGCGTTCTCAATATTCTTGTATTCTTGTCTCAGTGAGAGACGAGGAAAAAAAGGAATCTCTTTGAAAAAAAATAAGGAATCATAGCCTGCTCTTCAAACTGCGCTTCTCTCCACCTCCAAAACCATAGGTTGATTTCTTTAAGATCCAAAATAGTTCTCAATCTATTCTTTCTTATGTACCCCCAGCATACTCCAAACCTTCGTACTTAATCTCTCACCATCACTTACCAGGGTTATTTCAACCTCCTTCATCTCCCTACCTTTAGTCTTCCCCACAACCACTATAACCCCCCTTCTCCTGTGACACTGAAGTGATCTTTCTAATTTTGCAGTTTTTTCTTTTCTTTTTTTTTTTTTTGGCTGAGGCCGAGCTTGAACCTGCTACCCCCAGTACATAGGGCTGGCACCCTACTCCTTGAGCCACAGGCGCTGCCCTAATCTTTCTAATTTTTGTTAATTTTCTGGCATACTTTTCCTAATCTTTTAGAGTGATTTTTCATCATTGACAGAAAAAAAAAAAAAGCTCAAAGAGGTCTTGATGGAAGGTGGAAAGCCAGGTCCTTGGTAATATGGTCCCTGCTTTCCTCTCCTGCCCATGCTTCCCTTTCTTCCTTTCTTTCTATTTTCATCCTTCCTTTTCTCCTCAATATACATGTTACATACTGAACTTCTATTGGATCCTACAGCATTGGCATAAAGTCTAAAAATATGTAGTATTTTTATTATTCATATTTATGTTTAATGCCCTGGCTTATTTCATATGGGATATATTAAATGTCCAGATTTATTCAATGACAAGCAGAGGTACAATTCATC
This sequence comes from Galagoides demidoff, assembly GCA_963574575.1. Classification (NCBI taxonomy): domain Eukaryota; kingdom Metazoa; phylum Chordata; class Mammalia; order Primates; family Galagidae; genus Galagoides; species Galagoides demidoff. The sequence continues at coordinate 134,429 of CAUYQV010055821.1, forward strand.
TAAGGCAGCGGTTCTCAACCTGTGGGTCATGACCCCTTTGTAACAGTGAAAATACATTGCAGCAAGAGGAAGGTTGAGAACCACTGATCAGAGGGAATTCATCAGAGACGCATGTGCAAGGGCGGTAGAAATGCTTCATTAATGTATTACATTCATTGCAATTCTGGATAGCCCGTTGAGCTATGCCCCATTAATGAGGGTATCTCACTGAACATACCGTGTGATATAAACATGCCATGTACTTTAATGTGATATCAATAACCCATTTAAAGATATTTGTATTTATAATCACCTGTGTTTCCAGAAATTATGGGCCCTTATACGATGCCCGGGAGGTTCATCCTTTTGTGTTACCCTATCCTCTTTATGGCTTTTCTATACTATTCGTCACTCAGATCAAACATTAATTTTTTTATGAATCATTTCCTTATTTTTTAATCTCAGTGAAGCACAGTGTTGCGTGCCCTTCCTCCTCATTTCCTTCACCTTCTGAATTTCAGCAAGTGGATAATTAAACCTCTTTTATAAAGGATTCATCACTCCTGCTATATACATTAAGCAAAAGTTAGCCTCACAGGTGCTGATGTCTCCAGGAGGGTAGAAACAAGGTTACATGTGCATATGTAAATAGGAAAGCTAGTGTTTCAACAGTTAAATTGTTCAAACCAAGCAGATAAGCCCCTCTCAGATAATAGAGAATTGAAGAAGTTAAATCATGTGTGAGAGAAGCTCTCAATCAAGTTCATCAGTGAGTTAAAAATAAACCCAGACGTGCCATTGCTATAAATTTATTCTTTATCTAAGATCTTTTTTCCCATTTAAAATTATTATTTGAACCTCACATTTCCTATGAAGTCTTCATCTAATAAAATGCATCTGTGTTCAACGTTCACCATTATCTGCACTTTACCTATTTTTTCCTTGAGCTCGCAAGCAGTGGGGAGTAGAGACCCACTTTATCTCTATGATATATTCATAAAGTGCAGGGCACATCCACAAAGCTTCATATAAAATCATAATAACAATAATCTGTATCACAGATGACAGATAAAGAATTGCTATTGCAGACCTCAAAATTTCACATCAGAACAAATAGGACTCTATGCATTTCATTAAAGCATTTCTCTCAAATCTGGTTTGTGGAATATAGATGACAATATGCCTATTTCTGGGATGATTTTTTCATTAAAAATATGTCTAGCAATTTCTAACGCACGTTCACACAAACTTAGCCTGCATTTAGTAAATAAAGTCAGCTGTTTTATTAAGGTAGTGAATTAGTTTTATCGGCTTGATGGAATATTACATGGCCATTAAAATGATGAATGTGCAGGCCGTCAAGATACATGGAAAACTATATACTGTGAGAAAAGTGATAACGCTCTGAAGATAGGATCATCTCCACTGTGTACATTATTTGTCGTACATAAAGCTTAGAAGTGGCCACAGAGCAATACAAATAGATGTGCCCATAGAAAGCTATTATATTTTTTATGTATTTAAATTTGCTTTTGAGGAAGGAGTTCTTCAGCAATATTCATTAAAATAAACCGTAAACTTTCCAGTTACATAGATTTCTTATAATTTATGTTATGTCGGTAGAAATAGAAAGTAACCTTAAGTTTATTTTGTCATCTGCAGAATGAACACACTTGAAAATAATCTCTAGGTCCTTTTGATCACTCAGGATCATATATTCACGACACTATTTCCGGAAAAGAGAAAGGTTTTCTGTTTATTTCCATGACTGCCAAAAGAAATTACAAGCACCGTTTTTGGAATCAGATTGTTAATTTTATATTATTCCTGCACCACCATAGAGCTGACCTGGAACAAGAAGCTTAACCTTCCCTAAACTTTGGTTGCCTCATATGCGAAATGGAAATGAATAGCGCTGCAGGTCATAGATATTCAGAAGATTAAATAAGAAAAGTCTTATAAAGTGATCTCACAGTACCTGATTCATATTATAGTTCTGTATATTTATATCCAGATATCCAAAGGCCCCCACTGATTTTCTAGTAGTATTTTTCTCCGCAAAGAAAAGCTAATGAAAGACTATCCCTAGGAATAATACTTTGCAACATTTAGGCCGTTCTAGATGAAATCTCAATCAACAGGGAGTTTTGTTTATTTCTATAAAAGAGATGTTTTCAAATATTCAAACTGAATTCCATAATGAAAGCAGATTTTTGCATGGCGCCCGTAGTAGATGACCTTTCCGCAGATGGAGCTTTGTGATGGCGTTGCCGGCGTTCTGAGAACTCATTGAACATCTTGTGAATTGATTCCTTTTGGCAAAAGGCACTGGAATTTGGGACGAAAAGTCTTTAAGCTACATGGAATGTCAATCATAGTGCATTCAATCTTGAAATATCTGAATGGATCATTTGTGAAATGTTTCATTCTATTCTTCACCCTTTTTCTATAGAACACATCTGAAATGCTGGGCTTATATTTTGAGTATCTGTTGCGTTACCGTCTGACTTTGAAGTTTAATCTTAGGATGCAGTGAAAGGAGACAAGCAGGTAATCAAAAGGCTGGCTAAAATATGATCAAATTTCTACATAATTACATGTCTTACACACAACATCTTAGCTTCATTGTCAATATGGTTAAAAAAAAATCTTCCAACTCATTATGGGTGCAACTAAGGGCCCACTGAAATCTTGTGAGAAAGACCTTTCTCACGTCCTCCTTGTAAAGGGATGCAGCTCTCTCCCTCCCTCCCTCTCTCTCTTACAGGGTGAGATTTCACTTATTCTTACCTCTGCAAGACGGAGTCAGAGAACATGTAAGCATTTGAGAAAGGAATTTAGAATGGCGTCCTCAGATTTGTGAGAATTGTTTTGAAAGACGAGGAAAATTTAATAGAAATAAATGATTCTGGCCTCACCTAGGGAGCATATAGGCAGATCAAAACTATCGAATATTATAATCACCTTCTTGAAGTTCATAAAAGGTGACGTTAAGATAAAAGAAAGACTGTTGTACAGCTTTCTTTCTAATCGGCTCCCTCTCTTTGGGCTATGTTACTGCACTATTTTCAACTCCCCTCTTTCTTCAGACTTTAACAACCTGTCTTCTAGACAACAGCAGGAATTCCTCTGAGATTAAGAGCTGGGCTCTGGGCTCAGTGGTTAGAGTGCTGGCCCTGCACACCAGGGACGGTGAGATAAGCCTTGCCTGGGCCTGCCTAACGAAAAAAGAAGAAAATAAAAGGAACCAAGGACTGAAGAACTGATCGCTCACCTTTGTTTACTTAGTTTCTAGTTCTGGAAAACCAGTCGTAAACACTTGGTTACATCAATAGTTGGAGGAGTCAAGAATTTAATTAGCTTCTAAATGTGCTGATTTATCTATGGTGGCTTAAGAAGACAGCCTCGCCTTCTGAGGTTGGCGGTTACTAGGACTACACTGATTTGCAGAAAATATCCCCTGTGCCTCTGTCAGAGGCAGAACTGGGCTAAATGTTGAATTTTTGTGTTCTTGCATACTTTTCAGGCACATAGCTTTAAATAGATTTGGGTTTGGTTTCCAGTGGTTTGGGACAGGGGGGTCATGTCCAGTCTTCATCTAGGCTGCACGTTAATGAACAGGACACATAATTTTTCTGTACTGCAATTTCACTACCTATAAATCAAAGTCTTAGGACTGGATTGTCTTAAAGACAAGGCTCCACTCTCTGCTTGCTGATCCAAATGTAGGAATTTAGGGCCACATGGCTGTTTTATATAACGATAGTTCTCCTCTCCTCTACATCAAGGCACCTCGACTTTAGTATCAGACTCAAAACAAAAGTAGGGAGTCAAGAGAGGAGTTGTTTTCTAACTCAACACTAAAATAACAGGGGTGAAGCTGAAAATAACCAGCTAAGAAAATTACTTTTTGTGTTCGTATAATTTTTTCAAGTTTGCCTGTTGTAATTCTTTTTGGTTTTTAAGCAAATGTCATTAAATTGGAAGGCTTTCTATTTCCTGCTGGTTGCCTTTTTTTCTCTTCCATCACGTGCCAGGTACTGTGTATTGAAAGAAATTTTAACAGTGTAACTAATGGAGGGCCCAGTACGTGTCCATGAGGCAAAGATATTCATGACCAGGTGCCCTACTGTATCTCCTCACTGCTTATCTCTGAGTTGGTGTAACGCCTGGCCCCTCTGTATTGTATCAGTTTTCTCATAATGAGATGGACAGGGGATGTCATGCATAGTCTGGATGCTGCTGTGATGTCTACCGTAAGTGTTCAGTACTTGTTCAGTATGTACTAGCATCCTGAGGCCAGGGCACAGCAAGGCACAGTCATTTCTGTTCCATCGCCTGTCTCTGTCCTGTGGCTGATTTACCTTTAATAGCTGGGGAAGTAAGCTTAATTCTGGAGGCTTTGCTCTGGGCAGCTGGACCACATCTCTCTTACTTTACTTGAACTAGACTGCCCTCTTGAGAGCTGTTCCTTTCTCTGTGAAAATCCACAAACCTCAGATCTCATCACTGATAACAACGTAAGTAAGCAAACATAAAGGTTTAATTTAAAACCTGAAACCAACATCTTATCAAAACAGGTGGAATATGTTATGTGGCAATGTTGCCCATCAGAGCAAAATGTAAAGGATAGATTGCACACGTTTCCCACTATACATCAGCGCTCTCTACTCTCCTTACTTGAGATACAAGGAATAACTACAGTGGAATCTCCAGGATTGACCACTCCCTACATTGACCACCTCCCTGAGTTGACCTGATTTTCATAGACCAGACATGCACTCAGTAGAATAGGCCTAGATCCTTATGTTGACCACATCCGTATGTTGACTGGTTATAGTCCCTTGGGTGGTCAACTTACAGAGGTTCTACTGTAATGTTGACATCATCAAATTCCAATGGTACAGACATTAGTGAGTAAATCAGTCACTTGATTCACTCTAATTTTTTTTACCATTTGTTGTATGAGGTACTTGGTACGTTTCCTAAAGCACATAAAAATAAGTAATATGGATTTCCCATTCTTGAAATTTTACTAAAACTTTCTTAAAATGACATACCAAGGCCAGTTTTATAGAATACTGGGATCTTGAGGGAACATTGGAACTTATGCTCTTAAAAATGGAAAATCTTAGTAAAACAGCTTATGAAAATGAGAACATAAGATACAGAATAATTGAAGAGTGTGGCTTTTGCAAGCAGAGAGACCAAGGCGTGAATTCTGTCACTTACTTTTCCCGGTAATTTTGGATAAATTATTTAATCTCTTGAAGCCTCACTTTTCTCACTCACGTGTGTATAAAATCTCATTTTGTAGCTCAAAAGTGGTTGATTACTGACAATGCCGTGTGCAACCTAAACTGATACAAAGGATGTTTGTAGGATGGATTGAGAAATGCAGGACTGGATACGTGGAGTATGCCCAGTATTCAGCGCTTGCTCCTGCTGCTGCAGGGAAGGCTGCGGTCACTGTAACTACTGCTATTACCACTACTCCTGCTACCACCGCCACCACCATCATTATCACTACCACTCATTCTCACCTTCCTGACTGTCACCATCACCAACCACTGTTGTCATCATCATCATTATCGTGTCTTCATTTTCACTGAGAAAAAGGAAATCATGGGTTCCCCAAATATGGAAGAAAATTATTCCTTAAGTTTCTCTGGCAACTATGAAAGTTCTCACTCCTTTTTCTGGCAGCCTCAACTTTAGGGGGATGATGTTTAGGTCAGGAAAGAGATTCAAGGCAGAAACTAGCTATGGTTGACCTTTAGTAGATCCAAAACTTGCTGGTTTTAAAATGAACACCTATAATGGAAATCAAATACAAACAAGAGATGAAAAGGAATATATCTATCTGTTAAAGTTTTAAAAGAAAAACAGTCACTAGAAAAGACATATAGGCAGGGGGAAGGAATAGGGAAAAAAGAGTATTATTTCTATTAGAAATTTTAGAATTGTTGAATAGAAAAGAATAGAGAGAGGAGAAAGCTTGCCCACAGAATTAAAAAAAAATAGAGGGACACAGAGATTTAAGGCAGGTAGAAATAAAGAAAAGAAGGACCACCCCAAAAATAGAATATGAGCATTTGGAGAGATAAAGATTTTTAAAGATAGCCCTTCCCTGAAAGACAACAAAATTAGAGAGAGTATTTCTTTTAGGAGACGGTATGAAATAATAAGTGCTATAGATTCTATCTGTTGTTCATATTGCCTATGTTGAATTCAAGTTAAAAATTCTTTCTTGATAGTCACAATAACCCCAACCTAAATCATATACCTGAATTCTGCTAAGTAAGCATGTGATCATGATCAAGTTCTAATGTCTTTCCATAGGTGAGATTTAATTATGCCAGTCAAAATGTATTTTAAAGTCATAACTTTGCTACTTTCTAATTTACATGTAACTCTTATGTTTATTAATCATGAAATTAAAAAAAGAGTTTCTTGCTTATTGCATAATATTAATTTACAAACCTTTTCTTCCAAGTGAATGTTCAAGAAACCAAGGCAAAGATGTAGGAATTGGTCAGTCCATCAGAAGAAGACATGAGAACACAATTCAGACGTCTGAAATGTATAACGTTGTATTCATTCTAGCTGCTTTCTGGGACCCAATAGGGGCCATAGTTGATGATAGGAGGTGCAAACACTATCTCAATACTAGACAATTTTGATTGCAAAACGTGACCTGATATTGTATAAGACTGCAGGGTAAAGTAGTGAACTGTGAAGGAACTCTTTCTCAGACCTTAGATGCCAGCCTTTCCCTGTCTTCCTCCCCTATTCTTGTAGACATCTGGGAATAGGCTGGGAAGTCATTTTTATGTTGGAGTGAAGAATGGGTATCTCTATCTTGGAAGCCAAGTGGTTCAACCCCAAAATTAGCATCTCCGAAAATACAACCAAGGAACTAATCCATGCCAGTTTAAGCCGTTTAAGAATCTTAAACAATAGGTACTACCAAATTTCCATATAAAAAGCTGGTTGTACCTCTAATCATATTTGAAGAAAAGATATATTATTCTTTCTCTATATGTGGCTTAAAAGTCTTCCATTCTTTCTTCTTTATTTCAATTTATTTTTGTCTTCAAAATGGCTTATACATATATAGTTGGAAAATTCAATTAAACTAATGATAAAAAAAAAAAAGTAGAGCCCTCTGGAGCAGTGCCTGTGGCTCAAAGGAGTAAAGTGCCAGCCCCATATGCCAGAGGTGGTAGGTTCAAACCCAGCCCTGGCCAAAAACTGCAAACAAACAAACAAAAAAAATGGAGTCCTCTCTTCTCCCAAAGCTCTTTCTTTTTTACTTCTCAGAGGCAACCACTTTAAACATGTTCAGCTGTGTGATTTTTTTAAACTATCTTCATATTTGTAAATGATATGCTTATACTACTATTTATTTTTTCAGCTTTTTCTGTTATTTATTGACCTTGCCAGAATCAACAATTCCTGAAATCGCACACAGCTTCCAAAATATGTATAACATAATTTGAAGTTAGGTCAATACTCTATGCTTTAATGCAATATTCAGTGTTTGCATTACTTTGACGAGTCGCCATGTTGCCTGCTTGGAATACATTTCCTATCTTAATCCTTTAGAAAGGTCTTTTTTAAGATTCTGTGGCGCAGATCAGCTCACTTCTGCTGTTTTGCCATTGCCAGAATCAGTTCAGCTTTCTCCTACCTCCTAAAACTTTCCACTGCTCATTTGCTTTCTAACATAAAACACTTGTATTAGTCATAATAAGTATTGTTAACATTCACTGTTGTTATTGTAACATTTATACATTTATCACTGTTAATGGTAATATATGACATGTTTGTTAACCACATTAATTCATTCATATAATTGATAATATTAAATATTACTTATAATTTCATATAAGTAGATAGTTGGCCCTCTATATCCTCAGGTTCTACATCTGTGGATTTAACCAACCATGGATCAAAAGTATTAAAAAAAAATACAGTAATGAAAATAGTACAAATTAAAATACAATATAATATTGCTTCAGGTATTACAAGTAATCTAGGGATGATTAAAGTATATGGGAGGATATGTGTAGATTGTATGCAAATACTATGCCATTTCATCTGAGGGACTTAAGCATATATAGAGTTTGATATGTTGGGGTCCTGGAACTCATCCCTTGTGATACTGAGGGAGACTGTTACTGTATATAATAATTATTACAGCTAATGAAAATGAAAAACCTTGCAAACAGTTCTTAAATTAAAAGTATGGTATGCATTGTAATTTGAAAATTAGGGAATATACTAATTTCTAGGTTGAAGGTACTGTAGTTTGTATTTATAACAGAATGATTTTATTCAGTTCTCATAATAACTTTGCAAGGTAATTACCACATCTTAAGCTTATAGATGAGAAAACTAAGATTTAAAGAAATAAGTTTCCCAACTTATAAGTGACAAAGCCAGTTAAAATCCAAATCTAGGACTGTTTTTTACTATACCAAATTATTATAGGCTGGTAGTGGTCAAAAAAAAAAAAACAAAATGCTCCTAAATCTTATAGGAGAAAGTGTAAATTCATATCACCTCTATGAAAAAATTTGGCAATATTTATCAATATTAAATTTATAAATTTGTTGACTCAGAAATTTCATTTTAAAAAATTTATTCTAAAATTTAGGTGCACACATAAAATTATTAATATCATTTGTAAATATAATAATTGACAACCATATGATACTATACTATGCAACTGGGAATAAACACAGGTGCTTTTTATATACTAATATGAAAAGGTCTCTTCTTTTCAAAAAAAAAAAAAAAGTAAGATGGGCTAGGTGTGGTGGCTCATGCCCATAATCCTCACACTCTGGGAGGCTAAGGTGGGTGGCTTGTTTCAGCTCATGAGTTCGACCAACCTGAGCAAGAGCAAGACCCTATCATACTAAAAAAGCAGAAAAATAGAAAAACTAGGTGGGCATAGGGGTGAATGCCTGTAGTCTCAGCTACTTGGGAGGCTGAGGCAAGAGAATCGTTTGAGCCAAGAGTTTCACTTTACTGTGAGCTATGTTACCACATCACTCTAGCCAGGGGCAATAGAGTGAGACTCTGTTAAAAAAACAAACAAACAAAAAAAAAACATGACACACAGAATAATGAAAACATAATCAAGCAGAATGCTGTTTTAAGATTTGTATTAAATGAAGAGATTCAAATGTGCTCATGTTTCCCTAGGTGAACTCTAGCAAGATATCCAAGTACCTAGTAATAGAACATATACAGTTTTTGATAATTAATTTATATTCCTATATTTGAACAATAACTTCTGGCACCATACAAAATAACATTCAGGGCGTATGTTTGGGGATGTTTGTAAGCTATTTGTTTTATAAACATTTGTGATTATCATTGATACTGAGGTATTTTAGAAATAATTTGGAAGATACTAAGGAAGGAAGCAGAGGAATCACATGAACTGGGAGATGGCTGATGGAATAGTACTTCTACAACACGTCCACTTATCAACACTGGCTTCACAGCCTGTTTAGGGTACTTGAGAGCTTCAGTACTATAGTGGAGAAAGGAGATGTCTCACCCATTCCCTGCAAAGCTAAGATGAGACCAATGTAAACTGTTACATGACCTAGCTAAGGTAACATTACTTTATACATTTATCAATGGTAATGGTAATATATGACATTTTTGTTAATTATATTAATTCATTCATATAATTAATAATATTAAATATTACTTATCACTTCATATATTATATATATATGAATATATATAATGCAGAAATGCATTGTATACTTGAAAATTGCTGACAAAGCAGACCTTAAATGATGAGTATGTGAGGTCGGATAGAGAGCATGTTAATCACCTTTATTTGATATATACATGCATCAAAGTGTCATATTGTATATCATAAATACTACATATGATTTTTATTTGCCATTTATTCCTTAATAAATATTAAAAAGGAGAAATATAATGGAGTAGAACTATATGTACATTTTTCTCAAATTGTCCAGACTTCCTTTCCCCTCCCTCCTTCTTTCTTTCCTTCCCTCCCTTTTCTTTCTTTCTTTCTTTTCTTCTTTCTTTCTTTCTTTCTTTCCTTCCTTCCTTCCTTCCATCCTTCCTTTTGTCTGTCTATCTCACTGTGTCACCCTGGATAGAGTGCCATGACATCATACCTCACAGCAATCTCAAAGTCTCTGAGCTTGAGCCATCCTCCTTTCTCAGCCTCCTGAGTATCAGGGACTACAGGCACCTGCCATAACACCAGGCTAGTTTTTCTATTTTTAGTAGAGATTAGGTCTCATTCTTGCTCAGGCTGGTCTCAAACTCCTGAGCTCAGGAGATCCACCTGCTTCCTCCCCCCAGAGTGCTAGGATTATAGGCATGAGCTATATCAGGTCCAGACTTCTAACGTTGTAGAGCAGAACTTGGTGTTTCATTTATTCTTCGTAGCAACAAACATATCTATTAAAATGTATTGAAGTTAGGGAGGCATAACATTTAAATAATATTCAGTAAGCCCTTCTGATCCTCTCTACCATTTACTCCAAGGGACACGATGGTATCTTACTGGCACAAATGGATATATGTCTAGAATTTCATTATTTTCTTTCATAAGAGAGTCAAAAGTAGATTGTATTCTCCTAGAAATGCATATAATTTATGGATTGATTAATTTTGAATTTACTAGAATTTGGCTGCCTACTTTAGAGCATAATTCCCACAAAATAAGTCATCTTATTGTATACAAATTTCCTCGAATCTAGACAGATTCAGGCATATTTATCAGAGACCATAAGCCAGGATGACCAACCCATCATTAAAGGATTTTCACATCCCAATAGAGCCATTTGTTACCAGGATTATAACTCAACAAATTCAGGTCATTTGGTATTGTAAGGATTATTTGAACAATAAGGAGAAATTAACTTTCTATTCAGTATTTTATGAATATAGGTGTTTCTATTCTATAAACTTGGTGAAAATGTTATACAAAGTCATTGACTGATAACTAACTGTGTATTTAAATAATCAAAACTCTATGTCAGTTCTATATGGCAGCTTTGTTAGGACAGAGAGATGAGGCCTCACAGTGTCTGAACTTTCATTGAGTTGCATTTGGCATCACAGCATGTGCCTTAGGGACTCCACACTGAAGATCAAAGAAAGTAAAGTTGAAAGAGGCACACAGGTATTTTTATAGTTAATTTGAAGACATAAATATCATTAGGTAGTTAAAATGTTCAATTTCATATACCTACCTTTTTGCCAAGCCGTCTGTAACTATGAATCTTAGTGGATGGATTTCACAGACGTGGTTTTATTCAGGAGGCAGACGCTGCTGCTTTACCTACTTATTTGAATTTGCAGCCCACAGTACAATGGGCTCTTCCCCTGGAGAGTTCCAACTGCTGAAAGATAACTATTGCTTAGTCAGCTTTTCAGGTTCTCGTGGAATCAGTTGCTCTGGGAAAAGGGGTGGGTGGAAGATGAATGGACTCCGAGGAAATCTTTAAGGAAGAGGTTGAGGCAATTTTCAGTACGAAAAGGGGGAAATAATTACAAAAAATAAATTCTTTCTGGAAAGGATCAATAACCCGAAAATTACCCTTTCACTTATTGTCATGGAAAATCTATTTCATAGGTTGTTTTTTTTTTTTTTTGTCTGCAGAAGACTAATTTTGAAATTGGCTCCTGTTGTCTGATACAACTTTTTCACATAATAAAAAAAGAAGCCCACAAAACATTATTCCAATAAAAAAGGAAAAACATTCCTTTTGCTTCTACAACAAAAAGTACCCTATAGGGAAAGTTAAAATAATTTCCATCTACCACATTCAGATGTAGTTAAGGTTTAATCTGATGCAAAATGCTTATCTTTACATAAATGGAAGATGAATTTAACTGGAACAGACTAAAATCATGTATAAACTATAGTGAAAAGTTACTGTACATTACTTAGAGTTACTATTCATAATTAATAAACCAAGCAATACCATTTTTAAGAAATATTTTTGTTAAAAGCTTCTGAAAAGATCTATAAAGGCATAGCACTTGAGCTCAAGAGTTTGAGATTACAGTAAGCCATGAGCCTACCTCTGTAGTTCAGCATGGATAACAAAGCAAGACTCTATGTCTAAAAAAAAAAAAAAAACCCAAAAATAAAAATAAGTTAAAAAATGTTTATCATAGTATTTTAAAATTCAATTTCATTGAGAGATACTTTAAACACACAAAAAGTAATTAATTGCAATTGCATTATCTAGATGAATTGAGAAATGTATACAGTTGTATATTTTTAACTGCTATTGTGATATAGAACAATCCTATTAAGAGTTGCTTTATAACTTTTGTAATCAAAACCTTCCCCATTCTCTGTTCCTGGCAACTATTTATCTTTCTGTCACTATGGTGTTTGACTTTTCTAGAATTTCATATAAATGTACCATATAACATATGATAAGTTTTTAGCTGTCTTACATAGCATAATCCTTTATGGATTATTATTGTATATGTAAGTAGTTACAATATTTAATTGCTAAAAATATGATATAGTTTATGATTTTATCCCCCAGGGATCAGTTGTTTAGGATTAGAAAGAAAAGCAGCTGAAGAATTAATCTGGGTTTGAAGTTTTGCCAAATTGGTAAGATTGGCATAAAACAAGGCAGGAGATTGACAGCAGGTGGTTGAGCTTTGAATGGAATTGGGGCTGCATATGGTAAAAAGTGTCACGAGTAACAAGCCTGTGCCAGGAGACAGACCGCAGTGGCCACTGTTGGGAGCCATTGCACAATCCTCACTCTCAGCCCTCAAAGTGATTGCCTTTCTCTCTACCTTTCAATTTATTTTACATCAGTGTGTGCCAAGAAATGGATGTATTTAGGAAAAACGAAAAGGTTATGAGCAATGATTAAACTTTTATTTAGAAAGAAGACTGAAATTGTTATCTGAAACTATCAGGTTTAACCATTTAATTGATTCATCCCTCAGCTTTCATCTTTTTTTCATATCCGTTCAGCAATTTGGTACAATAAGGTAATAGATGACTGAAACTTAAGAGGCTAAAGATGTTAAAGAGGTTGTGCCAGAATGATACGGGCTGAGGATGGTAGCTCCATAAAAGGTTAAAAATAACAAATGTGCATTTTCTTTTTCTGGGTGACTCCTGATTTTGTTTCATGTTCAACAACTTTGCCCTGGCTTCTCTTTTACCATTAAAATTCATCAACATTGTCCCTTCCATTTGCAAGTATTCAGCTAAAAGCTGAGTTTTTAAAGGCCTTATATTAGAGGAAACTGTGTGAAGCTGCAGAAATGGTTAGTTCACCGATTCAACCCTTCAGATTAGCAAAGGAACATGGTCCAAGGTCACTGAATAAATTACATTATATCAAAAAAAAGAAGAAAATTATACCCTGACACAGTATGATTTTAATAAAAAATGAAAATGGGATTTATGACCCCCTTTCTTCAGGCTACTACTAATGTTCATTGCCAAAGATGAATCCCTTCTGTGACATTAAATGTGAGATGGGCTACAGAAAATGCTGTGGATTAATTCACTTGCCAAGAAAAGAGGCAGAGTGTATACATGCATATATTTTTATACCCATCTGCTATCACAATGAAGCCAAATATATTTGAGACAAGTGAATCAGGCCAACTAAGTTCATTTTTTCTCAGTGCAATAAACTAATGAATAAATGAGATTCAGGTCTAATAGAATTAACGAAAGGAAAGTAACAATGCTGATTGAAAAGCAGTGACAACCATATAAATTGTACCACTGAAAAATAATTGAACACAGCCCTTCTTGGAAACACTGATAGGCTACGATCAATCTGGAAAGGCACGTTACAGTGAGTCTTTAATAAGACACCTCTAAATATGATATTAATGAACACTGTCATTAACAACTTATAGAATCAAGGAAAAGAATAATGAAAGGGTAATGTAAAGACATAACAAGCTATAAGGGTCCTGTAACATGATGCGGGTTGGTGTCAGCACACATCACCCCAGGTAAAATGTGAGAAAGTGGTTAAAACCAACAGGATGAAGTCCATTTAGTACAAACGTAAAATGGCTCAGTGATGGCAGAAATTAACAGATGCCCTCATTCAGATGACAGCGACTGAGACAGATTCTGTAGGATGGTTGGATGCATGGATTAATGAAGCTGTTAATAAGATAACATTTTAGTAAATATGTCAGGCAGGAATATCTCCTCCAGCAGTTAATGTTTCTACTTGGCCTTAAAGAGAAAGCACTGGTTTCCCACCTCTAAGATGTCAAGACGCTGCTCATCAGTTGTTTTACTACAACTCTTCTGGACAAAATAGGACATTGCACAATGTAATTAATAAAGAACTTTCTTCTACTTAAGCCCATTTTGTGTTTAGAGAATCATTTACAATGGTTCCTTTACCTCAGCCTCCGTTTCCTGCCTACCTGTTTTCTAAAGCCCTGTAATCAATCTCATATTTCCACATTTTCCTCAAATGTTTTCAGTTGCAGGACATTGAAATGCCCTTCCTATCTGTGCTGGCTTCCCCCAGGCTTTATTTTCCTTTGAAGTCCGAGCTGTGGCATCAGAGCCCATCTGCTTCCCCTTTGCCAGGCTTTACTCTTTGGGCTTGTACTCATATCCTTTCTCTTTTCCCAGCTCTGGTCCTTTCTTCTTGGTCTTTTTCTGCTTTTCTTCTACCTACTAACCATGAGGTTTCCTAAATCTGGGTGTCCAAGTCTCTTCTTTCCTCTACATGTTCAATCTATGGATATATTCAATTGCTTTCTAGGGGTTCAACTAACATCACCCCCATTACCTAATTCTCTAGTTTATGTCTCCAACCTTGACATCTTAATCTGGTCTTCACTCGGGGGTTTATTTCTCTGGCTTAAAATATATATTAATTTGAATTTCCATAGTTACTACAAATTTAATATTTTTGCTGGGAGTGGGTTTCATTTATAATCATTTTTTATTTCACTTACATTAATAGAAGCCCCACATTCCCCTTCTCCTAGGTCTTGACTCTTTCATTTCCTTTCCCCTCATTTACGTCCTTTCCCTCCAGACCCTGTGTGATGCCTGTGCTCTAAGCATTTTGCGTGAAGAGTTGCTATGTGCTCTTTGTCCCTTTACTGTGTTGATCTCCCATCTGGCCTGAACTCTGCTGCCTCACACGCAACCTATCATTTTTCTGCTTAAGAACTTTCCATGATTCCTAAAAGCCCGTATGTCAAATCAAAGTTTCTCTGCTTATAGTAGAGTCTTTCACAGTCTGTCCCTTCACTTAAACAATTCCATTTCTACTCATTGCAACATACGTTATCTATGACAGTCAGACCAAGGTTTACTTAAAATTATCTGAAAACCTATGAATCAGTCCTAAAATTCATGTCCTTTCTTTGTTTCTTTTGGGATGCTGTGTTCCAGAGATATGTTATTTGATTCTTTGATTTTCAAGTTACTAAAAGTCACTAAAACATCCTTGAGTTATTCTGTATTGCTATAATTTGTATTCCTACACACAAAAAGAGAACAAGACTGCAGTGTTTTGGGGACATTTGTCTACTATTTAATTAAGAATACTACCTTCGATACAACATGCGTCAATATTGTAAAGCTCTAGGTGGCAGGAAATAGAGTATTGGAGTGCACAGAATATTACAGAAGGATTCGATGGTGATTGTTATAGACATGAGGATTTCCTCTCTGCCTAAAAATAATATTTAAAGCATTGATCCACAATATCTAATCAGGTTTGCTTTGTTTAATAGCTTCTCTTGCCCCGAGGCTTGTTTACAGTTCTGGTATAAAGTCTATGTTTGTATCCATGAGCCTCTCTAGGCTGTATCTTCCTCCACCTTTCATTTCAAATCTAGTTCTTGCTTATTAGTCTTTTGAATTTAATGAAGAAAATGGAGCTTTCTAGCCAAAAGCAAAGGTTTTAGCCTAACCTAGTTTCAGAGTTCAGCTCTTCTGTGGTCTAGTGTGAAATTGAGTACATTACTCTAGCTTCCATTCCTCATTGCTGACTCGGGTTGTTAGTAACCAGTGTGAACAGGGGGAGGATTAAATATGTCCTCAATAAATGTTAGCTGTTGATACCCCTCATACTATCACTTTCCTCTTTAGTCTGCATTGCCTGGAACTAAATATTTAGTTATTTTTTTATTCTTCCATTATCTGGTTTGTATGCTCAGAAACCCAGTTAAACAAAAATGAAACTATTCTAAGTTTATAAAAAATGTTTCACGAGGCAGGAAATGTCCTGTGCTAAAGCAAAAGACAGACACATGTCTCTCATTTTGTCACTTGTCATGTGTGTCTACCTTATTTTTCTTCATCTCTATGGCTGAATTCCTCAACTTCTGAGGCCCATGGAGTGAAAACTATGGCTGATGATAGTTTGGGAATTTTTTTATTTCCATTCTGGTCAACCAGACACAAAAAGAAAATGTGCAAGCTTAATTCAAAATAAGCAGTTGGTTCAACTAGAATGACAAATGTTTGTCTCGGATGAAGTATTCAGCCCACTTTTAACCTATAATTTATAGCAAGGAAGAGTCATGTTATATGGACATAGCTGGTTTTGCCATAATGATATACATGGGTTATTTCCCAGAAAATGGAGTCTCTTCCAGAAAGGGAAAATCATGAGCCTGCCTAGATGACTCAGTAAATGTCCTCTGTTGTCAATGCTGGCTCAACTTTAACTCCCAAGTTTAGGTCATAGCTGCAAAAATCTATCCTTACTTGGAAGGAAAGTCTGGACATTCATTTATATCCCTTTTCCTACCTCTCCAAATTCTATTCTATCTTAAAATCCTACTCACTTAACAATCTCCTCCACTAACACTTTTATTGTCCAATATCAATGATCTTGAATATGGGAGTAGGTTAATTGAGTTCATACAAAGCATAACACTAATTTACTCTCTTATAATTTCAAGACAGGGTTCTATTTTCTTTCTGTTGGATTGTCTGTCTTGTCAAAATGTTGTACAAGAAGTATTTTATATATTCTATGTATGTCTGTGGTGGCTTAAATGGATGTCCTAAAATTTATGGACATTTCTCCTATCTTGATGCTGGGAGAGCTTGTAATTGCCGTGACTAATACGATTAAGGTAAAATAATACAATGTGACTTCTGAGGTTGAGTTATAAAAGTCAGTATAGCCTCCATTCTTTTTTTCTGGAATGGTTGTGGAGGCTAAGCATGTTCTAGTGGACTTTAAGCATAGAAGGGTGATGTTTAAGCATTACTGTGCTAGTGCGGGCACCAGACACAAAAGTGAGGGAATCTCTCAATGATGACAGACCCCAGACATCGGATCACTCTCTGCCTTTGAACCTTCTCAACTGAGGTTTTAGACATTTTAAAGGTCAAGATATCCACACTGTGGCATTCTAAATTTCTGACCAAGAACATATCTGAGTAAGTTAAAAGGGTTATTTTTGCCACTAAATGATAGAATAATTTGTTATACAGTGACAGCCACTATGACAGTGTCCTTTGTCAGTGGCAGGAATTCTCCCACTGTGTAGTTTGTCTTTTTATTTACTTGCGGCAGCTTTTGATGAAAAGAAGTCTAATTTTCCATGAAATTCTTTATGTTTAATTCCTTTAATAGTTTTGTTAATAAATGCTTTCTTGCCTAAAGGTCAAGAAGATATTTTCCTGTATTAACTATTAGAAGCATTATTGTATCATTTTAAATTTTGTTATTTTTAATTTGTGTAGATATGTAATAGTTGCACTATATGGTACATGTGATATTTTGATACAGATATACCATGTGAATTAATCACATGGGCAACTGTGGGATGTATTACCTCAGGTATTTATTAATATCATTTCTTTGTGTTAAGAACATTCCAATGCCATTCTTTTAGTTCTTTTAAAGTATATCTTATCTTATTGTTGATTATAGTCACTTTGTTGTGCTATCAAATACTGTTCATTCAATATATTGTTTCTTCAAAATATTGTTCATACAATTCAATCTAATTATGTTTTTGCACCTGTTAATCATCCCCTCTGATGTCTCTCCCTCTGTTACCCTTCCCAGCCTCCGGTAACCATCTTTCTACTCTCTGTCTCCAGGAGATCAATGGTTTTTTAATATTAAGCTCCATTGAGATATCATCTCATCCCGGTTAAAATGGATTATATAAAAAATACAGGCAATAATGAATGCTGGTAAGGATATGGAGAAAGGGAAAGCCTTATACACTGTTGGCGGGAATGTAAATTAGTGGGAAAGAAACCACTGTCAGAAAAGTATGGAGGTTCCTTAGAAAACTAAAAATAGAACTGCCATAGGACTTGGCATCATTCCCACTGCCATTTATGTATACAGAGGAAAGGAAAGGAAATCAGTATATCAAAAAGATATCTGCACGACTATGTTTATTATAGCATTATTCATAATAGCCAAGATGTGGAATCAAGCTAAGTGTCCAACAACAGATGAATGGTTAAAGAAATGGTGGTACACAGACACAAGGGAACTTTATATAGGCAGAAAAAAGAACGAAATCTTGCTGTTTGCAACAACGTGGATGGAACTGGAGAACATTATTTTAAGTAAAATAGGCCAAGCATGGAAAAACAAATCTCACATGTTCTCAGTCATATGCGGGAGATAAATGTTAGCTTTTCTTTCTTAATCCATAATTCAGTTTACACTATTTTTTTATGTTTGGTGCAACAGTTAAGATTTCTTTCAGAGATACAATTGACCCAATACCTTTATTGAAAAGATGATCTTTTCTCCATTTGTGTTAGGGTGCATTTCCGGGTTATCTATTTGGTTCCACTGAGCTATTTGTCTTTCTTTGCACAACACCAGGTCTTAGTTACTGTATCTTTGTACGTCTTTATATATGATTGCATATGTTCTTTCATTTATTTTTAAGAAATTTCAGTTCTTGGCCATTTGGGGGCTTTTTTCATTTCCACATGAAATTTTAAACCCGGTTTTCATCTTACAAATATACAAACACACACACAGATACACCTGCTGCAATTTTTACTACAGTTGCATTGAACATATGGACCATTTGGGGGAAAATTTACATCTTTAGAATATTAGGTCTTCCAATCTATAAACAAGGTTTATTTCTCCATTTTTAGTTTCTTTCAATAATGTTGTAGGGCTTTCTGTATAAAAAATATTGCATACCTTTTATAGAGACATTTATAGATATTTGTTTTTTATTTTCTTGAGAGTATTTTCTATATTTTTAATGTATTATTTGTTTTATGTACTTGTGTGTTGATACAATAATCTTACTAAATTCAGGTATGTCTAAAGCAGCATTTATCTCAACATGCTTTTGGATTTTCTTTATTCACATTGCATTATCTAAAAATCATTATGCTTTTATTTCTTCCATTCCAACTTTATTTTTAATTGCTGGGGATTCATTGAAGGTACACAGAACCAGGTTACATTGATTGCTTTTGTGAGGGACCACAATTGAGTGACTACAGTTCACAATAACTTATTGTATATTTCAGACTAATTGGATGAGCAGATCTGGAATATTCCCAGTAAGAAGAGATGATAAATGTTTGAGGTGGTAGATATTCTAATTATCCATATTTGGTCATTATGCAGTGTATTTTTGTATCAAAATATCACATGTATATAAATATGTACAACTATTATGGACTCATAAAAATTATCTATTAAAAAAATTTTAAGTAGGTTATTTTTGGCCCTGACTAGAATATTTCTTCCAATATTTGAAACAATGACTACGGCTAGTATCTTTTCCTGTTCCAAAACTTGAGATGAAGAAATCAATATGTCATTATAAAGCACGGTAATTGTTCACATTTTTAAAGCTGTACCTTATTGTAAGTATCTCTTGGTAATTTCCCCTTATCTTCTACTTTGGGAAGTGTTGGATTTTTTTTCATTTTTAATTATGACTGAGGTGGAATTTTATCACATTTTTTTCTCTATTGTCATGATCACGTGCTCTTCCTCCTTTTGTTATTATGGGGTATTATGACAATCAGCTTTCAAATGTGAAAGTGATATTGCATTCCCATAATGAACACAATTTTTTGATTGTAATGAGTTTCTTAAAAATATGTTGTTGGATTCTGTTTGTTATATACTTTTTATTTGCATCTATATTTATCAGAGAAGCTGTCCTATAATTTTCTTTTCTTGAAATAAACCTACCACATATCAGCTCTGCTGGCTTTATACATGTATATGTGTGTATGTATATATACACATGTATATCTCTGAAATTTTCATATGTAAATGGTATGTGAACTATTATATATAATTTTATATATGTGTATGTGTGTATGCACAGGGAATATGATATCTGAGTTATGCCAGCTTTATCAAACTCATTGGCAAATTTTTCTATATGAATAATGATATTGCAGGAATATTTTGGCTTGTTTCTGCATAGAATAAAACGTAATATAAGTGTAAGTGTATGTGAAGTGTTTAGTATCAGTACCTCAAGTTTGTAAGATTGTTCATGGGTTTTTTATATTTTGTATTTTTTTAATGTTAATTCCTTCATCTCTATAATAGTCCAAAACCAGAAAGAATGCATGTCCATAGCACATAAAGAATAAGAGATTAAAACCTATTTCCTGTTTACAAAGAAGTTTTTCCCCTCTGGATGTGAGGTCAAATATTTATCCAGAGACAAAAAATATGCAACTTTTCTAATATTCTCACCCATGCGTTTCCTTTGCAGTGCCGTGCACAGCAGAGCTTCCTCTGTAACCTAAGGGAGCTAAGGTGATAGAAGGCACTTTGTGTTCTTCCAAAAACAAGCGTATTTAATTTTGTATTGAATGATTTATTTTATAATTCTATTATTGTTTTCTGCAATTATCTTTTCCCTTTCTCTTTTCGCTAGGATAATTTGTTTTTTAACCTCAACCCCATGCTTTGTTTAGAATCCTCATTTCTTCCCGATGCCCTTTTACTGTTTCAGGATTCCATCTAAGTTACCACAGGACAGCTAGTAAGCATGTGTCGTGGGGCTCCTCTGGACTGTGAACAGTGCCTCAGACTTGCCTTATTTGGGGAACTTTGACAGTTTTGAGTAGTGTTTTCTACATGACTAGATCAGGGTAATATATTTTTGAAAGGAAAACCAGAGACATCAAGTGCCCTTCTGATTCTATCATATGAAAGGCAGACATTATCAAGACAATGTCACTGTTGCTGTCCCCTTGATCACTGGATGTGAGGCAGTGCCTTTCAAACCTCTACAAGGTAAAGCTATGATTTTTTCTTCTCCCTGTTCACAGGATCCTTTTTGAAGAAAGTCACAATGTGTAGCTCATACTTAAGGAGCATCAAGTTATACTCCTTAAGGGTAGAGAGTATTTATATAAGTTGGAATTCTCCACAAGAGACATGTCTATTATGTCCCATTTATTGACTTATTCAATCATTTATTGATATCAGTGTATACTCATGAATATTGATCTTATATTTTGGGTTAAATTATAACAATACTTTATTTTTATTTTTTTGTTGCTCAGACTATGCCGTTGTGGATGATGAACTCTTTCAGTTGGATACTGGAACCCTTTACAGTGGGATTTTTGGTTTTTGTTTGTGTTCTGAGCCCTATCTTATTTTCTGGTACCATAATATGTTGCACGTTCATCTTATATATTTTTTTCCCTAGTCCTAAATATCAGCTATTTCTTCAAGGAATCTTGGTTTTTCTTTAATTGGAAAATTTTTATTAGAAATCACGAACTGGGCAATAGGTACACTCTCGTTTAATTTTTGATGTTATATTTTCCTAGGAATTTTACATTTTGTCCATATAGAACCAAATTATTAGAATAAAGTTGTTTCTAATATCCTCATATTACCTTTTCAATATCTGTGTGATCTGTAGTGATGTTACCTTTAACATTTGATATTGGTTAGTTGTGCATTTCTTTTATTTTGTGGAACTTTGCTAAGGGTACATAAACATTATAATTCTTTTAAAAGAAATATCTTTTAGCTTTGTTGAATCCTTCTATTTTACATAAATAAATAAAAATGTATATTTAAATTTTAGGATATTTAAGAATATTCTGTCTTTTTGTTTTTAAACCTTTTTGTTCTTTATTATTTTCTTCCTTTTAAAAATTTAATTTGCTATTTCTCTTATGTGTCTTTTTGAGATGTAGTAATGTATCACTATTATTTAGATTTTTAACAATCGGACTTAAATTTGCACATTTCTGGTCAAGTACAGTATTTTATACCAGTAATCGTAGCTCTCTGGGAAGTCAAGGCAGGAAGATTATTGGAGGTCAAGAGTTCAAGACCAGCCTGAGCAAAGCAAGGCCCTATCTCTACTAAAAATATAGATAATTAGCTAGGTTTGGTGAGTGCCTGTAGCCCCAGCTATGTGGGAGACTGAGGCAGGAAGATCTCTGAGTTCAGGAGTTTGAGGCTGCTGTGAGCCAGGTTGAGCCCTGGTGATGGAGATTCTATCTAAAAAAAGAAAGAGAAAATTTGCATTTGTGTCTAATGCATAGACTAAGACTTAGAGTCTAAGTTTTGAAAGGTCATGCTTTTACTATTATCTAGTTCAAAATTTTCTCTAAATTGCTTTTCTTTTTGATCCATGGTTTATCTAGTAATGCATTGATGAATATCCCAACACATGGAGATTTTCTAGCTATCTTCTTGTTGATCTATAACTCAAGTTATGGGCAGAGACAACTCCTGTAGGATTTCAATAATTTGATTTTTTAGCTCATTTGGATATGGCCTGTTGTGGTTAATATTTCTTACACACATGAAAGGAATGTGCACTCTACAATTGTTTGGTGTAGTATTTTATAAATGTCCATTAGATTAAGTTTGTTAATTCACATAGATTAAATAGTTAAAATACAGTTCAAACACAATTTCTAGATAAGTTATTGGAAATGGGTAAGGTAATACTGAGGCAAATTATCTTATACTCTAGAGAAGATATAGAAAGTAGGGCAATGAGAGGGAATTCTTCTAAGTTGACAAAACTATCTTTCCATATTGGGATATAGACATGTGGTTTATGTATCTCACTATTAAATGTGGCCATGTGCTTATTGTGACTCACACAAAATATTATAGCAACACAGAGGCTCATGAACCACGTTCAAACAGGAACAAGAACTAATATTAAGTAAGCAATTACAGATGTCAGGGACTTAATTTGTGTTATTCTATTTTCGTCCTCCTAGCAACCAGTGAAACATATGGGATTATTCACATAAAGAAGAAAACTAAAGTATAGTGGCTTTACCTTCTTGCTACATGTAGTCAAACAATTAAACGACTGTAACTTAGGAGTCTTTGTTTGAAGAACTTTAATCCTTTGGTCTATGCCATGTCTGGATTGAAAAGGGGAAAAGGAAAATCCATCCCCAATTTAGTATGGAAATCATTCATGCAGCTGAAAGCAAAGATGGGAAAATCTACTGACTTTATCCACTGTACATTTTTCTCCCCATTGTTCCTCTGCTCTTCCAATTATAAAAGATATAAAATCAGACTGAGCTTAAACTTACCAGATGGTATTTTATCAACAAATTAACATCTAGGGTGAGTTTGGAATGTTATTAATACAAGTTGTGGTGAAAATGTCTTTACAGAGAATGATATACATGCATCTTCTCAATTATTATTTTTCAATACTTTTTAAATGTATTTATAAAAAGGATTATCCATTTATTTAATTAAAATATTTGAATGACTTAATTTAAAAATATTATTTTTTGTAATTTCTCGAAGGGGAAATTCAAGCATGGTTGTACAAAGGAAATTTATATTTTTAAATGTCATTTTTTCTCCACGAAATGGCCCGGCAACTATACAGTGAAGTTTCCTGAGACAGAAATGAAGAAAGCTGAGTAATTAGGAGAGTATACAGAAGCAAGTCAGAAACACAAGGATACATGCTAAAGCAACAAGAAAAAATCCATGTAACAGAAGAGAGAAAGGGAAGAAAAATTAGGAAAAAGAAAGGAAAGAACAGACCGAGACCAGAATAAAAATGTCCCAGTGTTCACTGTGCCATCAATTCCTTAAGCTTCTCTGCCCTATTTTTCTTTGCCTACCCTCCTAGGTACCAAAAGATGCTCTTAAAAAGTGCAAGTATCATGCTTTCTGTTACATGGACTAATTATGCTGGTTATTTCCCTTGCCTCTTGACATTTATAAGCCACATAGCAAATTTTAAATACTTTCTACATTTTATATAGAAAATGATTTTAATGTAATTCAGACGTAAATCCAAAGTGTACTATTACCTACTAGTATATAAATTAGCTCTGCTGGCGGCATTTTTTTTTTTTTTTTTTGAGACGGAGCCTCAAGCTATTCCCCTGGGTAGAGTGCCATGGCATCACAGCTCATAGCAACCTCCAACTCCTGGGCTCAAGAGAGTCTCCAGCCTCTGCCTCCCAAGTAGCTGGGACCACAGGTGCCTGCTACAACGCCCGGCCATTTTTTGGTTGCAGCTGTCATTGTTGTTTGGCGGGCCTGGGCTGGGGATTCGAACCCGCCACCTTAGGTGTAGGCGGCTGGCACCTTAGCCGATTGAGCCACAGGTGCTGAGCCCACTAGCAGCATTTTTTAAATGCAATAAATGTGATAAGACGGATAAAAAGGATGAAATAACATATTAATGTCATATGAACAGATCTGGGGTGGGAGAAAGGGGAAGGAGTTGATTACATTTGCAGGAAAACAAATGAAACGAGTTAGTTTAAAGTAAGAGTCCGGGGCAATGCCGTGTCCCTACAGGAGGAGGTGAGAGGGGAGGAGAAAATGTGAATAAATGAGATGTACGTGGGAGTAATGGGTAAGGTTGGCCGAAGGGCGCCAGAGGGATGAGGCAGAAAAAGGAGAAAAATGGTAAACCCACTTTCTAAAGTTTGAATGACCAGTAAATAATATACCCACCTGTGACTTTCCGAATAATGGCTGAATTCAAGAAAAATTGTATAGGAAAGAGCAGAAGAATATCTTTTTCTCCCCAGGTTATTTCCTGTTTTGTTTTCAACCTACTGATCTTGCACTTGAAGAACTAGTATCAAAAAAAGCTCTTTTTGAAAACACACACGTTATGTGAAAATGTGCGATAGTCAGAAAAGCGAGAAGAGCATATACCTGCTTTACTGGAGCTCCCGAGGGTGTTTAGAAGCAATTTTTAAAATTTAACTGCAAGACCGGAAGAACAATTTAAGACTTTAAAAGTTCAAGCAGCTGGAAGAGACCGCAGGAATGTGCTGACACATTCTGAGTTCTTAATTAATAAATGACTCAGGTGTTTGGGGAATAAAAGATGGTATTTCAAATTGCTGTTCTAAGAAAAATTATTTTTAATAGAAACATGACATTTTGGTACTATACTAGTTAAATGATTCATTGACTTTTCTATAGACTCTTTATTGTACTCTTTATTCCCAGACACTATAATCAGTAATCTGGCGGATGGGATTTTTGTCCCGTAAAAGAAGTTTCTGTGTTATCAATGTGTTTTGAAACGGGCGCTGAAGAGTGCTTTCATGTACTCTCCCATCTAGCTTGTGTTTGGAAGGGAGCTGTAGCTGTGACATTTTCATTTTCTTGTTTTGCAAAGCTTTCCTTATGCAGGCAAAAGGCTGATGACTTTTATGCAATTATTGTTTTCAATTAATTAGAAAAATCCCCCTCCTTGTCCCTTATGAGGTTTCTCACTCTTATTCCCTGGAGATTAATGGGGGCAGATCCGCAAACACAGATGATTTTGCAGCAGGGATGCCAGATTCATTTTCAGGATGCAGTTCTGAGCCAGCATATTGGTTCTACCTGCTGCTTGGTGCTACAGTCATTATTGAATTTAGCAGATGGAAGGGGAGAGTTTTAAACTTGGGGACACAGATGGGGAGCAGACTTCAGAGAAAGGATTATTCTAGAGTTTAGTGAAAGGTTGTTTTGCTGCAAGACAAATCCCTAGAACTAGAGAGATTAAGTCTCCACGCCTAGACAGAGAGACAATGTACACAATTAAAGGCAGCCAACCATCCAAAAACATATTCTGACTAATGTTTCAGCTTATGCACCAGGAATTAATAAAACCTAAGAAACTGAAGTTTAGCTTTTTTTTTCTTAAATCGTTATTAAACTTTCTGTTTAAATCTTCTTCTTGCAGTAACAATACAAATAAGAAAAGGGATTTGCATTTTTATAGCTACTGGAGGTCTAGAGAAGCAATGATTCATGGGAAAAGTTACCGGATGGAGGTTTCATTAAGCCTTCATAGGCTGCCATTAAGTCAGCCCTCCATATCCTCTGCATTTTATCTATGGATTCAACCAAACACAGATGTAAAATATTTGGCAAAACTCCCATAACAATGAAAAATAACAATAATACCACAATACAAAAAAATACAAAGAAAAAACCATATAGTATAACTATGTATTTACCAAGCACATTATATTAGATATTGTAAGTAATCCAGTAGGGACGTCCTTCCAACCCGTGGCCTGCGGGCCTCCTGCCGGTCATTTGAAGACTATTTTGTTTATATATGGTGTCAGATGTTGCAAAAATTATTCATGGTCCTACTTTTTGCTCATCATCTTTTGTTAGTGTTTGTGTATGTACCACACAACTCAACTTCTTCCAGTGTACAGCAGGAAAGAGAAAAGGCTGGACACTCCTGAAAGTCTCTGAGAGGTTGTGAATAGGAGATATGCAAATACTACACTATTCTATGTTAGGGACCTGAGCACTGCCAGGTTTTGGCATAGGGGTTGTCCTAAATCCACTGCTACTGCCAGTATGACTAAAATGCAGCAGATTCAGAAGCTTGGTCCCCAGGAGATGATTCACATTAATCAGACTCACAAGAGAATGATATATAAATCTCGAATGTATGTTTATGAATTTTCTTTGAGAAATATAGCTGTGTCAGAAGAAATGAAATGCTCAAATATTCAACTATATGTTTCATTGTGGAAAGCAGCGTGGGAAAACAAATCATGACCAAGTTCTAACAAGTACCGGTGAGAGGTGTTAACCTATTTTTTTTTTTTTCTCTGCCACACATTGGAGGAATAAGAGTTGTCTTGGGACATATATTAAACACACAAACACTAACAAAAGCTGATGAACAAAAATGGGTCTGTGCATACTTTTCCCAATACCTCACACCACAGATAAGCAAAATGTCCTCACAAATTAGCGAGCAACCTCCAGGTTGGACACCCTGGGTAGAATGATTTTGTTCTTGGAAAGAATCTACAGAAAGTTTGTTGAGTAAACGTCACAGCTGTTTCCACAGTAGAGATGAGCTTCCTGATGAAATTGCACTATTAACATCCCTTAACTGGGCTCAGTGCCCCTGGCTCAGTGGTTACAGCACCAGCTACATACGCCAGGGCTGGTGAGTTTGAGCCCGGCCCGGGCCTGCTAAACGACAATGACAACTGCAACAAGAAAATAGCCAGGCATTGTGGTAAGTGCCTGTAGTCCCAGCTACTTGGGAGGCTGAAGCAAGAGAATCACTTAAGCCTGAGAGTTTGAGGTTGCTGTGAGCTGTGGTACCACAGTACTCTACTGAGGGTGACATAGTGAGATTCTTTCTTAAAAAAAAAAAAAATCCCTTAACTGAGGCTGAGAGCAGTCATGTAGCTCGCTGATTCTGAAGCCAGACTGCCGGAGTTATCCAACTCTGCCATTTACTAGCTATGTGACATTACTCAAGCTACTTCACCTGTCCTTGCCTCGGGTGTAGTTAATTCAATTTATAAAATAAGGATAGTATTAGTGCCTATATCAAAGGATTACTATGACTATTAAAGGATTAATTTATTTTTCTGAAAAAGGTTAGAACAGAGCCTGTAAGTAAATAGCATATGTTTGTTAAATATAAATGTATATTAAATTTATACAGTTGGCCTAGAACAACCTAAGTTTGGACTGCGTGGCTATACTTACCCTTCAGTGCATTTTCTCTGCTCCTGCCACCGCTGGGATAGCAAGACCAATCCCTCACTTTCCTCCTCCTCCTCAGCCTATTCAATATGAAGGCGAGGAGTCAGACAGATCTTTATGACGATCCTCTTTCACTCAATGAATAGCAAATATATTTTCTCTTCTTCGTGATTTTCTGTCTTTTTTTTTTTTTTGAGACAGAGTCTTAGTTTGTCACCCTCAGTAGAGTGCTGTCGCATCACAGCTCACAGCAACCTCAAACTCTTGGGCTCAAGTGATTCTCTTGCCTCAGCCTCCTGAGTAGCTGGGACTACAGGCGCCGGCCACAATATCTGGCTATTTTTAGAGATGAGATCTTGCACTTGCTTAGGCTGGTCTCAAACCTGTGAGCTCAGACAATCCACCTGCCTCAGGCTCCCAGAGTGCTGGGATTACAGGCACAAGCCAGGGTGCCTGACCTTCATGATTTTCTTAACATGGTTTTTTCTTTGGGTTACTTTATTGTAACAATATAGTATATCACACATAAAACACACCAAATTATATGTAAATTGACTGTTACTATGTCATCAGTAAGGCGTCTAGTCAATAGTAGGTTACTTGTATTGGTGGAGTAAAAAATTACATGCAAATTTTTGATTACGTGGGAGTTGGCACTCCTAACCTCTGTTTTGTTCAAGGCTCAACTGTAAATTATTTTATGTAGTATATAGTATAAGGCACTGTGAGGATAATAGATGTAAATACATAGATCTAGATAGTCAGCTGATATATAAAACTTTAGAGAAAGGCAGAGTGTGTGCATGCGGCCTGTGTATTCTCAAGTTGTGTCCTGTATATTCTCAAGTTATCGCCTGGGTTCAAGATTCAAATATTTGCCTTATCACTTTCTTTATTGGACAGACCTTGGAAAAGACCTGTTATCTAGTTTAGTTTTTACATTTCTAAATGAGAGTATGAGCTAACTGTTGGCTCAGATGGTTGTTTTGGAGATTAAATGAGTTAAAGTTTGTGAAACATTAGAAAAGTGTCTGGCACCTGGTAGATGTCCAATAAGTAGCAATTATTATTATTGCTCTCCCCACAGACTATACTTAAAAGTCCTATGTCAATTGTGTCAATTATTTTCCTCTCCTATTTCTAACTTTTCTACTGCACCCACAATCTCCTTTAATTTTTTTTGCTTGTTAGTAGACATCTTTTAAACCTTCAAGATACTTGAACTTCAGATACTTTTCCTCTCTTGCTCATTCATGTGTTTCAGTAGCTATCACTCATAGGTCTCTAAATGCATATCTGTGTGCCATTCTATCAACCTCTACACCCATCATTTTCTGCCATCAGCACACATCTCTGTGATGTAGGTATTGCCTTGTAATTACTTACCTGATAAGAAAGATAAATAATTTTCCTAAGTGAAATAACTCAGAAACAGAACATCAGATACCACATTTTTTCACTTATAACTGGAAGCTAAACCATGAGAATGGAGGGACATACAGAGTAGAATAATAGTTACTAGGAACTCCAAAAGGTGAAAGGGTGGAAGGGAAGTGAGGGATGAAAAATTACCTCTTAGGTACAATGTACACTATCCGGGTGGTGAATATACTAAAAGCCTAGACTTTCCCACTATGCAATATATTCATGTAACACAATTACACTTAGACCTCCTAAATCTATCAACATTAAATAGTGGAGAAAAAAAATGGGCCATGCTTTTCTTGCCTAGAATTCAAGGCCAAGACTTTCAGAGGCAGTGGTCTCTGTTCTTCCCTAGCACACAGTAGGGGGTGTATTCACAGAGTCTCCATGCACTGACAGTAACAACATTCAGCAACAATGACTCCAAAATGTGGAAGAATTAGAGACTTTAATAGTGCATGCAGATCAAAAATTGCAACAATCTCCAGTAAATTAAAACAAGATGAAGTTCAAATAAGTATAATGTCTGGATCGAAAAGTCATGTAGAATTCCAGGTATATTGCTTTCGAATATTATAAATGTTACAATCTAATATATAATTTGGCACACACTATCAAAATATGGCCAATTGATGACAAAAGAATACCATTCACAATAGATCTGCATAGCTTCATAAACAATAAACATAAATAACATTTATATTAGAAGTAATTATATTTTTGGTATCAAAGGTAGTTTTAATTCAATACCCAAAGTAAAAGAATCTTACATATTGTAGCTTCGAAATTAATCCAGTTTTCATTTTAACACAGTTGGCTCTATTTGTTTCAATTCCATGTGATTTAATTCAAGTAAATACATATTTATATTGCACTATTACATGGAGGCAGTAGGCTAGGGCTGCTGCACATAATAACTTTTCATTTTATCTGTGTTAAGGCATACATCAAAGGAAAGAATCAAGCATTTTGTTTTATAATAAAAAGATCTAATCATGAATTTCCCAAATTTAAGATACAAAACTTTTTAAAATAAATTATCTTATAAATATTTTTCAGTTTTTCTTTTTTTTTTTTTTTTGTTTGAGACAGAGCCTCACTTTTTTGCCCTGAGTAGCGTGCCATGGTGTAACAGCACACAGCAACCTCAAACTCTTGGGCTCAAGGGATTCTTTTGCCTCAGCCTCCTGAGGAGCTGGGACTACAGGTGCCCACCACAACACCTGCTTTGGCTCAGGTTGGTCTCGAACCTGTGATCTCAGGCAATTCACCCACCTCAGCCTCACGACTGCTGGGATTACAGGCATGAGCCACCTTGCCCAGGCCTATTTTTCAGTTTTAGATTATCATCTCCTAAAGGAAAAAGGCAAATACACGCGAGCAAAGGAGCTAAAGAGACATGACTAGGGACACTTACTACTACAATCCATGGTATCCTAATAATCTAGCTCTCCTAGTTTAAAAAAACCAAAGAAAGAAAATTCCTAAAGTTTTAGGGTTTTGCTTTTCCTTCTACCATGTCTAATTTCAAGCAACTAATGGTTTAGCAACCAGCTTGAAAAGTTCCTGAATATTTATAGCAAGTGGCTTTTAGGAGCTGTTTCAGGTCAGATGAAGCTCCCGTGTACCACCATGGCAAACCCGTGTTTCCTTGGCAGAGATAAAGCTGGCCATTATTTTACCTCTTCTTTATTAAGCTGTGAAATACCCAGAGCAGTTTTCAAATCTGTCTGGCACAGCCTGGCATTTCTCCACACCTGGCCTAAAACCTTGGGGCAGATTAGGCTTAGCAAATATTTTGAATAAACTAAGTCTACACTGTATTCCTACTACAGAAAATTATCCTCCTCTTGATCCTTTTTAGAAAAGAGGCCGAAATGCATAAACCCTCTTTGACGAGATGACTGGGAGCCTTGAGATTATGGTCACTCACTAACTTCCAGCCACATGGATCCACTCAGCACACTTCCATTTAGGTACCTCCCCAACGTGGCAAACCAAAAAATAAATTTTACAGATAAACAAAATTAAAAATAACAAGATCTGATCAAGGAATCACATTCTAGCTGGAAAGAAAGGCAGTGACTGGGAATGTGATACAGGCTATGCCTAGGGAGACACAGGCAGGCAGGGGCTGGGAAGGGTGGAGAGTCTGGCCCAGCCTCTGCAGGATCACATCGATCTCAGCCTTTTGGCTCTTGATATGCCCATCCATACCTAGCACTGTGCTTTCTGTGATGTGGGCTTGGTAAATATTCACAGACGTTCTGAACAACTGTCTTTTCGCCCGTGTCATCTCAACGAGGCTGTCACTCTTAAAAAAAAAAAAAATCAAAAACCTAATGTTGGTGAGTCTTAGATATATTTTCTTATAAGCTCGGAATTTGGGAAAATTCTTTAAAGCCCGATAACAAAATGATTGGGTTAGGGTAGAGCCTGATGAAGCAATTAAAGTTAGAATCCCATTTTGTGGGAAAGAATGAATGGCAAGTAAATCCTGCAAAGTGCAGGCTCAGGAGGGAGGAAACAAACCCTGCTGTTTGTCCAGTTCTACCAAGCACCAGGGTTGGTGCTGAAAGGGACTGATTGCCATTCTTGAAAGAACAAGCACAGTAACAGTTACCAAATGAAAAGCACTTTATTAGCATGCAAATAAGTGGCTAATAGCTCCACCATTTAGAACTAGGGAAAAAAAAAATCTTGGCATATTTTTCTCCAGTTTAATGGAGCAAGTTTAGGAAAACATTGAGCTGATCTGAGCTTAAAATTTTATCAGCAGAGCATTTAGTATGCCACCTGTATTGGTAACAATATCACTATTCTCCACATCTTACTCATAGTAAACCCCCACAACATTTATTTAAATAATGCCTTTTTTTTGTCCATCTGGAGGCCAAGTGATTTTTTAACTATCAGCCAGAGATGTATGAATGATGCTCTTACCTAGTGGTGGAATCATGCTAAGTGAAGCACCAGTTAGGCTGATGTGCGTTTTATTTTCGGAGAAACGGAGTCTCCTTCACATTCAGATGTCACTTTCCCCCTGCTTAGGTCAGCATCTGCTGAGGCCCCAGATGCCTTGTATTTGCCACATTCCAACCTGATCTCATCCACTCTTTTCGCTGGCTGCACTTGGCTAGATGCATGACCAATTTCATTCCCACTTGCTTAAAAACAGGGTTTTAAAAGTACCAGTCGCGGCTACAATCAGATATAATGAAGTATTTTATTCATATTCAGCTTGAGAATTCTACTCAACCATGATGGAATTTCTAGAAGACGGGGAGAAGAAAAGGGGAACTTGAGGGAAACTAAACCAAAGAAGCGAAAAGGCCTGAATCCTGCAGTCGCCACTGTTCGAGGGAGAAGCAGAGATAAGTTCCTTTTAAAACTAGGCAGTGGGGCTAATGGCTTAACACTAAGAACTCTCAGCCCCTGGATAAGGATCAAGCTGCCGCCTCAGATGCATTCTGTTCAGTTTGCAGTCAGTTTGAGTTGTTTCTCAAATGGCTCTCCCTGGCAGGAACTGAGGTGGGGAAGGGAAGCCAGATGTAACCAGGAGGTGGGGCCTGCAGAAGAAGCCTGCCTGTGAGCAGCTGCAAACAACCCACTTTACTTCCAAGTCAGTGTTTAAGGACCTTGGTGTTATAGTTAGAGAAGTAGAAAGGGAGGTGGAAGTGAAAGTGGAACTGATTTGGCAGACGTGCATTTTCCTATGGACTGGGTTCAATTCTCACTAATCATAGTTATTACGGACTTTTCTCTCCAATTTATTCCTCACGTCACTTTGTGCTTTCATGTTCTCCCCACAATCTGCTGGTTGAGGGCATGAGAGTGGGTTTTGATCTTATAAATAAAACAGAAAAATCACAACCTGTAAGCCACACATACACATCACACAAATCCCCTTAGCTTCTGCCCTACAGGGCTAAAATATTGTGGACTTTTGACAAAGGTTAGAATCACCTGGAATATGCAAGGACCTTAGTCATATCATAATTTCACAAATAGCAACGTCTGAATCGTGCATAGCTGTGTGACCTTCAGCACCTGCTTCTCGTCTCTGGGACCCAGTTTCTCCTTCAGCAAACCGGGACTAATCCCGAAGGTCCTTTTCAGGTATGGCATTGACATTTTAGTTATGAACTTGCTAGCAGACCATCTTTACAATAATGCTTGAAATGAGGATAAAATGCAGGAAGAGAAACAAAAGGGTATTCAACTAGTTTAATTCAAATTGGACCATTTCCCTACACTCTTCTTTCTATGTGCCCACCCATTGTTCTAGGGCACCCTTTTCTCATTTGTCTGTTTTCTTTTTTAAACAGGGTCTTGCTCTGTCACCCAGGCTAGGGTGCGGTCGTGTCAGCCTAGCTACAACTCCTGGGCTCAAGCGACCCTCCTGCCTCAGGCTCCTGAGTAGCTGGCAGTACAGGCACCTACCATCATGCCCAGCTAATTTTTTTCTATTATTGGCAGAGAGAGGGTCTTACATTCACTCTTGCTCAGACTGATCTTAATTTCCTGACCTCAAGTGATCCTTCCACCTTGCCTCTCAGGGTGCTAAGATTACAGGTGTGAGCCAACGTAGTTCGACCGCTAATAGTCTTTCTGTTTCATCCCATTTTTAACCTCTGAAAGGACATGTATGTATTTTATTGAAACATAAATTACACCATAATTAGAACCGATGTGGCAATGGGGACCATTTCTTTTTGTCTTTTATTCTCTGAAAACTCTGCTTTAGATGAGATATTAAAGTCCAATTCTAATATGGATGAGTTCTTAAAGCTTTTGAAAAAGTTTCCCCAATGCAAATGGTATTAACTCTGGTATCCTGGCCAAAGTCCAAATGAGTAATTACATTCTTTTCTGCTAAATCTTTCCTGTAGTTTTAATTGGGAACGGCATTCTCTATTTCTTAACCTCAACTACTACCCATTATTCTTGAGCATCTGTTTAAAACTGCTACATTCCACCCCAGTGGAGAATTCTTTGCAGTAGTTATCCTGATATTAAATGGGCTCTTTTAACTATACCCCATTTGCAGTTTATATGTGGGTGTGGGCAGGTGTGAGTAGTGACTTAAATACGATGATTTATAAAGTGCCCTGGGATCCGGATGGAAAGGACAATTTAGAGCTGGGCTATCAGCCCTATATGAAAAACATGCCTCTGTAAACCAGTTCCTAATTACGCAATTACCTTGGGTGGCACAAGTAAAAAATGATGTGATGCTTTTCAGCAAATTCTAGCTTTAAGTAAATAATTCTTGGAGACAAATGATTAATTGCATTAAGTAGCCTTTACTAAATGCAATTTAGAGTAAGTCATTTTTTAAAGAAAAAACTAAAGCAGCATGATAAAATAATTGTAATTTGTAATACATTCGTCTCCCTAGAAGGAATTTTTCTAGGGCAAAGCAAAATACTTGATTATTATTTTCTTTTTTAGAAGAGCATTAGTGTATTTTAACTGCAGAAGGACAGTGGATAAGGAAAGCTATTACCTACTGATGGAGTTAGGTGAAGTTTCTCCTAGTTAAGTGATACCCTTTGGATCTTAAAGATACCCCTGTAGAGATAATTTGAGAACATTTTCACATAAGGGACAAATGAAGGTAGATGTCATTATTATCATAAAATAATTCTTTCTGGTATAATAAAAACCAATCTGCAATTTTTTTTTTTTTTGGCTGGGGCTGGATTTGAACCCGCTACCTCCAGCACATGGGGCTGGCACCCTACCCTTTTGAGCCACAGGCACTGCCCACCACTCTGCAATTCCTCAAAGGTGGAAATTTAAATTTATAAACTGATATCCCAGCCTAGAAATCTAGTGATTAGATCTTATAAGTGGACTACAGCTGTGGGTACACAGTAGACACCATAGAGGATACAGGTGACTCTGCTAAATTTAAGGCATTCAGTGTGTGATTTTTTTCCCCAGCTCCTGATTAATAAGGGATATAAAAAAAAACAAATCACTAGCTTCCTCTCTCCAGTAGTGGAGAGGAATATTGGTAATTATTTTCTCTCCCCAAAGAAACAGTCATATAGTAAGATGGGAAACATTTTAATCTGCCTTTAAAAGAGATTTGAATATCTCCTGCAAGATCATGGTTATCTGGCAGAATTCTGTATCTGTACACTTTAGTGAACCCAACTGTCATTTAAACAATCTGGTAAAATAAATCCAAAACAGTATTTCCCCTGGGGAGATTGTCAAAGTTTGCATAGCCCAACAGGGAGCCTGTGGTTCTGCCTGACTTTACAAAAATGAATGATGTCTACCTAATCTTACCAATCAATGCATTTTATAAAATGATGGATTGGGCTGTAGGGACCAGGATTGATTGTGGAAACAACTGAAATTAATAGATCAGCCAGCACAGCTTGCTCTTCATCCAGAACAAGGTAAACACCCCTACTGTTATTTCCTAATAAAGTGGAGTATCTGAACAGCCTGAGGACAGGAGAAAATGTCTTTGGTAGAATTATCTGTACCCTCACTCAACACATAGTGAAAATAAATCCATTTCACCTATGCATCTCTTTACTTTCGTCAGGATCTCCAAGTACTGGAAGCCCCAGTTAAATGGCTTACACCATGGAAAACATCTTGCATTTGCATAATATTTTCAGAGATGCTCCACTCATCTTGACCCTAAAGGGATATGGTCGTTCTCTGCATATTTTATGTTGCTTTCATTTTCTACAAAGAGTTAGTCTAAATCGTAAAATGGAAATGGATATGCAGTGTGTTTCTCATGGGCAGTCAGGTCTTTCTGTAGAAAAATCCCAAAGGCAGCTCCTCTTTATTTGAATTATTATAATCTTGAAAAATATCAATGTTTGAATTGCAAAAAGAATTTCCCTTCATTATTTGTGTTCATCCCAGACTGTTTGACTTATTCTTTTTAATTATAGATTATTGAATTTAAAGAGACACTTTATATTTCATAGATAGGTCTATTCCAAAAGTTTTATACTGGGACTTTTGTTTAACTGGGTAGTCAATATTCTTTATAATTACAGACTATCTCACTAGACTTTTCATGCTATCTAGTTAGGTTTATTTCAGACTCAGCTGATGGTTAATAGATCAATCAGCGCAAAGCTGTAAGTTTTTCCAGTGGTATACTGCAGTATCCATGGTCTCCCTATAACCAATTTATTCAGCAAGCATGTGTTCTATGCTTAATAAGTGCCAGAAAATAATGGTACCAAAAATAGTAAGTGTTATCCCTATTATCAATTGTGTTTAGCTCATGTCTTGATTGATATTGGTACTTTAGGGGGAGCCATAACTTTAACAAAAGTGTTTTTCTATGTAATGTTAAAGCAATTCAATAAATAATGATTTTTTTCATGAACACTTTTGAACATAGGTTCAAAGGCCTAGATAAAACATTGGAGGTAATTCAAAGTACTTTTTCTTCAAATGAAATGTAAAATTAAGGCAATCATTTGTGGCCATGTAAGATTCTAAGACTCTTGACTTTGAACTCTTAGGCTCTTACCAATTCCCTCTTGGAAATTATATTTCACCCTATGTATTTTCTTGCAGATTGAATTTAATAAACAATCATCAATTTCTACTATTCTCTGTTATTCAAAGTTCTCTTGTCCATTTAAAAAAAAACAATCATAATGTGTCCAGAATGTCTACCTTTTCAGTGACTGGCAAAAGGATCTCACAATATGCAAAAAGGTCCCTTTTAGGAATCTTTGGGATAGTCAATGGTGTATCAGTTTTGATGAACTGAGTCTCTGCTTATGTAATAGATTCAGTGTGGTTCATTCTTGCTTGATAACAGAAACAAATGAAATATAAGGTTTATCATCAAGTCTTCAAACACTGACCTCATTAGACCAGTTTCTTACAAGGGCATCCTATTCCAGGGCAGTCTGGCCCCTGCTCTTCACAATACTATATCCATCCATGTATTTAGCCTGAAATACTTTCTTTAATTTTCTTTGCATGTTTACCCCCTACTTTTTCTGAGAGTCAGCTCAAATATTAGCTAGTTCTAAGGAGTTTTTCCTTAATAATCTTATGCCACAGTGAGCCTTCAGCTGTCATTAATTCTCTCAGAAGTCTGACTTCACCAGCTTGAAAAAAAAAAATCTTTTTTATACATATAGCTTTGGAACTACTCTCTGGTTGTTTTGTATTTTATTCACTTTCATTCATTCACTCATTCACTCATCAAACATCCACTGCATGTCCAGTACCATACGCCAGGCTATCTGGTCGGTTTTGAAAAAACAGAAAAGAAAAAAAAGAAGCCTAACCCCTGCTCTCAACAGCTCTATAGTCTAATGAAACACACAGAAAGGAAGTCTGGATACCCCTCCCTTGCTTCAGCCCCCAACCCACCCAAGGATAGCGAGAACAGAATTCTTTTAGTGACAGTGTCTCTCTGTGGCAAGGATCTTCAATAATAATGATATAGCTCAGCGGTTTTCAACCTGTGGGTCATGAGCCACAGGAACTGTATTAAAGGACCGCAGCATTAGGAAGGTTGAGAACCACTAGCTGGTGGTGAGGGCACTGGTAAGGTGATTTGTTTATGAAATGGTATTAGTTTGAGTTGTACTCCATGGATTGGGAGTTAGAAATAAACTGAAAACTGTATGCGCTCTTACCCCATAGTCCTGAATAACTACAGTATTGAGTAATGAGAGAGTGAGCAAGAGCTCAATACTCTGGGGTTTGGGGGGACAGGTATAGCTTAAACTAGCTCTCCCAAAGTGTTTGGATAGTTGTAGAAGTTGGATGGAACTTGTTACTAAAAGAAGAGTTACACATACAAAGAAGTACATAATTAGAGTGACACATACTTTGCTTTTTATCTCCCTTATAACAAAATTAAACTGATATGAGATATTCATAGAACATACATATGGATACATGTGGAAATATCACCTATCTCAGCTTGGAGGAAACCTTTACAGGTAGAGGAATAACCATTAATAAGCTTGTTGGGACACAAAAGGATTATAAATCTTTTGTTATGGCCTAAAAACAGAACACAAATTAAAAAGTTGTAACAGAGAGCTAGTTAGCAAAGAACAAAATATGAAAGAGTTAGATGGTATGCAAAGAATTTGGGTTATCACTCGGAAAGTCACTGAAAAATTCTAAGTGTGGGTCAGTTCTGAGTTTTGGGATGATCATTCAGGCAACAGAATAAAACCTGGGTTAAAGGTAAGGTCAGGGAAATGAGGGAGATGCTCTTCCAGTTGTCTGATGGTTTCCTGCTGGTATGAGCTAAGGTAGAAGTCTTGAAGTAAGACAGAAAGGCATGATTTTAAAAGATAACTAGCACTTGATGACTCAGTGAACGTGGCATGCCGTGAGAAAGGAGCTTAGAGTTTCTTCTTAGGCCTTCCACGTCTGTAAATGGAGCCATTAAGCAAAACGGGTAACTCAGGAACACTAATATGTTTGGGCAGTTTGGGGGCACGTATTTGTTCCCCGGGAAGGTTGCGTGACTCTCAAGATCAGACACCTTTTGTTTCATTGTTTTGATCCCAGCCATTGTGTGATACTCACATGTTATATTAATAATTAATTGCTGAACAGAATAAAGAGGCACAAATGAGTCATTAGCATTTTACTGAGGGGCACTGTGAAGCATAGGAAATAGTTAAGAGAACCACATGAATATTTGCATTAAATATGCATTACATTTGCATACAATTTTACTTAATCTGTCAAAATGCTTCCATTTTTCATGTGTATTTTAAATATTCAAACACTATTATTGATGTCTTTTAAAGGAGCTAATACCCATTCTAGACAAAACATCAGTAGCAGACTAAGGACAAAGAAACAAACCCACCACCACCTGTTTATTCATAACCAAATGCCCACAAAGGACTATCCACTCCTCATCTTAATGGCTGTTTGTTATACTTTTAATTAACACACCATGGGTTGAAGCTTAGCAATGATCTTGCAAAATGATTTCTCTCTCACATAAGACAACCTCAATTATACAAACAGAAGTTAGTGAAGTTTGGTTCCTGGCAATGTAATCATGGAAGGGCTTGAAGACAGCTTATTTGGCAAAGAGACAAGATTGCAACTTCCTCTCAAATAGGAGACATCTGTTTTTTCCATTATTCCTTGGTCACTCTAGAAGTTGCTGAACTGCTATCGAGAGATGTTCTTGTCTCTGAGTGGGGAATGAAAGAGATGGGTGCTTTCCAAAGTCTAGCTCTCCTGGTGCCAGTCTGGCCACAAGGAGATCATCCAAAGAGCTCACCAAAGGACAGATTCACTGTCCCTATCCTGGAGAATCTCTATTAATAGAGTTGATGTAAGATTTTGATGTGCATAGTTTTAAAACCTTCCTTAGCTAATTCTGAGAAAGAAGTAGGATTGGGAATCATTAAAATAAATACACTTGGAAGGCATTTCAGACTCAGTAGTTCCAGGATTCTTCTTGACCCCTTCTTCCCGTGGAGCAGTGAAGAGACTTTGCTCTTCTCTGACTCAAGGAATTCTCTAAGCCTGAGAATGGAAGAGAAGTAAGATTACACTGAATCCCTGGGGAGCTGGAGATGGATTATCTCCAATTCCAGACACTCAAGGCCCTCTCACCTGACCATGATAACAGTAGTTAAAAATCTCGAGTTTGTAGAGCGGAGTTTGGGCCTTATTAACCCAAGTAACATATACAATATACTTACATGTGTCTAATCATTTTGAGCTCTCTCTACCTAAGTACCAAATATTCTTTCAATTTCTTTCTTTTTCCTTCTCCCTCTTTCCCTCCTTTTCTATCTCACTCCTCTCTATTATTTTCTTTCCTCCTTAACCACAGGAGCAGAATGTTGAGTTAATACTGCTCATGCCCTAGCCACATTCATCCTGGATCTGTGCATGGCCTCTCCCTTATTTTGTTTATTTATTTATTTTTTTGCCTTATTCATTTTCCTTATTTCTACTTAGACGTAATCACTCATGGTAATGTGCTAGATATGTATTTTTAAATATGTGTCTGTCTTTGTATAATAAATAATGCTTTCCTTATGCAAGTTTGTCACATGAATTAGATTGTGGTAGAAAGTCTCTGTTTCTTATTTTTCACCCTGAGTATAGTTTTTAAGATCTACTCATTCCAGTGTATGAATATCCTACATATTTCTTCTAATGCCAGCATAGTATTCTATAAGAAGACTCTACCACATTTTACTTATCTGTTCCCCAAATGAAAGACATTAGCTTCAACATTGTGTCAATATAAACATTGCCCCCTCTTAGACATGTGAAAGTATTTCTCCAGAAATGTTTACTGTGTCAGAGGCTGTACGTTTAAGTGATTGCATTAAGTACTGCCAAGTTGCTCTTCACCATACTGTACTAGTTTATATTCCCAGCAGCAAGGCTGAGATTTCCTATTTCCAACTTTCTGCCCAACACTTGGAATTATTCAAATTTAAATTTTGCTTATCTTATGGGCATTAAGCAGAGTTTCAGTTTTAATTTTTTTCATCGTAATAGAAGTTGAATTGTCTTCTTACGTTTTCTAGGGTTCATCTCTATTAACTATTTTGAATGTCTTATGCTTTCTAACCACTTAGGGTTCATCTCTCTTAACTATTTATTTATATCCCACATCTATTTTTCATGAGCTCCCCATCTTCCTTCTCACTGATTTAAAGAAGTTCCTCAAGCAACCAAAATATTAGGAATGTGCCAGGTTTATATAGAACAACTATCTTTTCTCAATTATTTTTGTTAACTCTGCCAAGGATACTTTTGGTAAATGGAAAATTTAATTTTTTTTTTTTTTATACTCAAAACCATTATTTCTCACCTCGATGTTACTTAGGAAGCCTTTCTTCATGTCTAGGCACAGAAAAGTCTCTATTTCCTTCCTGGAGCTTTATATCTTTGCCATTTATATTTAGGACATTAGCTCTTTTTGAGCCCATTTTGAATGTGGTATTAGGGAAGGGGTCTGGATTTGTTTTTCTGTGTAATAAGTGAACCACTTTTTGCAATATCATCTACTAAAAATGAGTCATTTTCCCATTGCTATTTAGTCGACCTTTATAATCTATCAATATTTCTATGCTTCTGAAAATTCTTGTCTGTTCCAGAGGTATAACTCTTTGTTTCCTCACCAGCCCAATACTGTCTTTTTCGTGCTCAGAGGGGGAGATTGGCTCACTTTGCTTTTCTCAGTTAAAAATTAGTTTTGTCTTATTTACGTTTGTGTGCATTGTGAATGTTTGGCAGATTCTACATAATAACTTGTTACATTGAAATTTAATTTATAAGCCAAAATTGGGGGAAAGTATACCTTAAAAAAATATGATTTCATGCTACCTTGAGCTTAATCCATCTCTTTATTTATTTACTTATTATTTTACATTTTTAAAGAGAGTTTTCTTGTTAACACTAAAGGTCTTTTATGTTTCTAACTTTTCTATATTCAGTAGAAAGTTTCAGTATATTCTTGGAATACAATCTTCTTTACACTCTGGATGTTCTTCTCTAATTCCAGTTTTCTAAGTTTTAATTGCAAGTTTAATTTTTACAAGAATGTTCCTTCATCTTTTGAGATAATTATGTAATTTTTTCCCTTTGCCCATTAAGGTGTGGTATTACACTGCTACCTTTTGTGATATTAAATCATCCTCACCTTGGGTGATAAACACTTTCTTTTTAGAATAAATGTTTTAAATCTATATATTAATGAATTTGATTAGCTAATAGCTTATTCAAATTTGTATGTTGTTCAATGTTAAAATGATCCAATAATTTCTATTTTTTTTGTACTTTTTTTGCTTGGTTCTCTGAATTGGAATGAGCCAAGTTATCATTTTTTCATTATGTAAAGTAATTTGTAAAATTGAAGAACTACCAACTTCTTGAAATTTTAGTAAAATGTATCACTTGGAGCACTTGGATATAGAATCTTTTTGGAAAGAAAACCTTTGACTGTCACTTTATATAATTGTCTACCTGCTTAAGTCTCCTATTTATTCTTCTTGTAATTCAGACATTTTTTTATTTTTTAATATTTATACTTTTATTTTGATTTGGAAATTTATTATATTAGAATTTTTTATAAATATTTCTTTTTAAATTAAATTATAGCTGTGTACATTAATGCAGTCATGGGGTATGATGTGCTGGTTTTATATACAATTTGAAATATTTATTTGTCTCACTCTGTGCTCTGTCTCTTTCTCATTTCCCAATTTCCCTTGATGCAGTGTTTTTGTGTGTTTCTTTGGTTTTTGTTGTTTTGTTTTGACTCTTCATAAAAGTTCTCCATTTTATTAATTTTCTCAGAAAACAAGACTTTATATGTGTATGTATGTAAAAAGTACATGAATTACAGAAAGTGCAGAAATAATTATTTTAAGAATGCATGTTGTAATGAGAGATCAAAATTATTAAAAAAAAACTCTGTAAGCAAATAAAAATTTAAAATATTTCCAAAAATATGAGACTTACATTTGAATTTATTATATTATTTTACACAAATGATTCCTAATCTTGCTTTGTTATCTTCATTTTTATATCTTTGTATTTATGAAATTCTTACATTCAAATGGTTTGCTCATTTGTTTTCCAGTTTTTTTTTTTAGTTTTCACATAATAGTACTTCAAGCTATGAAATCCTCTCTATGTAACAATTCTTCTGTACTCCACACAGTTTTAAATGTACTATTTTATTTTACTTTATATTATTTTATTTTAAGAGTGGGCCTTGCTGTGTCACCCAGGCTGGAGTACCATGGTGCAATCCTAGCTCGCTGCAACCTTGAGCTCCTGGGCTCAAGCAATGTTCAGTCCTGACCCTCCAGAGCAGCTGGGACTACAGATGTGTATCATCACATTGGATGATTTTTAAACAATTTTTCCAAGTTGGGATTGCCTCAACTTGCTCTTAACCTCTTTAGCTTAAGCTGTCCTCTCACTTCGGACCCCCAAAGTGCTAGAGTTACAAGCATAGGGTACTGTGCATGGCCTAAATACACTTTTATAATGCCATTTAAGTAATGTCTCTTAAGATTTTCTATTGAGGCACCTGTGGCTCAAAGGAGTAGGGCGCTGGACCCATATGCCGGAGGTGGTAGGTTCAAACCCAGCCCTGGCCAAAAAACTGCAAAATAAACAAACAATAACAAAAGATTTTCTATTGAGTCAAATAATTGGTTAGAAATAGCTGTTTTGTTAGTAATTTCCAGAGAAGTAGTAGTATTTTTGGCTCTCCTTTTATAAATAATTTCTAATTTTATTGTGTTTTTTCCAGGGAATATAATTTGATAATAAATCTTTGGAATTTATTTATGATTTGGGAGGGTTAGTTTATAATCAGTTTT
Source organism: Galagoides demidoff (assembly GCA_963574575.1). Lineage (NCBI taxonomy): Eukaryota > Metazoa > Chordata > Mammalia > Primates > Galagidae > Galagoides > Galagoides demidoff. The sequence continues at coordinate 178,182 of CAUYQV010055821.1, forward strand.
TATAAATGTTCCATAAGTTTATAAATCTTCCAAATGTTCCATTGAAAAGAATGTAGAGTATGCATTCATTATAGCAGACATCTGTCTATTAATTCAAGCTATTCAAATATGTTTAAAATATTGTACATCTTTCTTTTTTGTATGCTTATACTTGTGGTTTCTGAGCTTAAATCTTATTTATATATTTCCCTTTTTAGTTCAGCTGCTGGTTTAAGCATTGCAAGGCTCTATGTTCTGGTGCATACATGTTCATCCTCGTTTGATCTCTTTATTATATACAATGTATGCTTTTTTGCCTATGCTTTCGATTGGCTCAAGTATGCATTTGGATGTAATTCCTAGATGTTCAAAGACAGGACCCTTTATTATCCTTGTGCCCTTCCTTAGCTCTATTGCTGTAACAGTTTTGTAGCTGGACATTAATAAGACCAATCAGAAAGGAGACTTTGTTAGTAAATATTTCTAACTTCGTCCTTTCTGCTGTCCATTTTCATATCCTCACAAATCATAGAGTAGATTAAGCATATTGATATTAAAAAATGGATGTTGGATTGTCCTTGCTAAGGAGCACCTCACTCCTCCCTTCTGAGTAGAGCAGAAGAGAGAGGTTCCCCCTCACAGGAAAATGGAAGATGCCGGCACCTGGGATGTCTATTGTTGGAAGGGGAAAGTAGAATATAGTCTAACTCAGTGGTTCTCAACCTGTGGGTCACGACCCCTTCGTAACAATGAAAATACATCCTGCATATCAGATATTTACATTACGATTCAGAACAGTAGCTAAATTACAGTTATGAAGCAGCAACAAAAATAATTTTATGGTTTGGGGTCACCAGAACATGAGGAACTGTGTTAAAGGGTCACGGCATTAGGAGGCATTAGGAAGGTTGAGAACCACTGATCTAAATGAACATGAAGTATAAGGATAGCGTCACGGCATATGTATGTCACTTTATTTTATTCATATTCTTTCCAAGGCAGATATTTCATTGATACTATAGATAAAAAAAAAAAAAAACCCAAAAAACTGACTTTTGCTGAAGAAGCCATATTTACCCAATGCTGTAGAGCTAATATGTGACGGAAGTGAAATTCACATTTTTTGAACTAGACTGAGCTGTCGTTCTATCTATGTCAAAGAAATTTGTGGTAGCAGAATTCCTTTTATCTCAGAATACTGTGGAGGTCAGAAGTCAAGGGGAAAAGACTCAGTTTTTTGGTTCATAGATAGATAGCACAACTCTATACAAAAAAACACGAAGGAGATGAGACTCCTTTTAAAGAAAGCCAGCACTTCTGACTAGCCTACCGTAACATTACTGAACGTCTGTCAAGGTTTTTCTTAAAAAATTGCAACAGAGAAATTCAAATTGTTAAAGTTAATTGCAGGATTAAATTGCCATTTGTCAATAGCAGTGTAATTTGTATTATAAATTATAGGACTGTAGCTTTCAGGCATATTTTATCAATATGTTTTCAATGATTTAATAACAATATTTCTCAAAAATAAGCCAAACCATTTTTTTCCTGCTTTTTAAATGAACATGTTCAGAGGATTTTCATCAGTGTGCTAGCCAGCTCTGCAAAATTTCTAGTAAATAAATTATCACCAGGAGGCTCAAAATCCATTACCATAAAAAAAGCCATTTTTCCCTCCCTAATCGATTGCCCGCTGTGTGACTGCTAATGGGACCATACACACATGTTGTGCAGAGGGAATTCGTTTTCAGGTTCTCTCTCTTTTCTAAAATTTATTTTACAAAGAATTTCTCGCTAAACTCATAAATTAGTCAATGCATAAAATGAACACTTCAGCTTGCAGCAGGAGAAACATGAGGGTTGTGCACCTAGAGAATTTTCCAAGCTGATTCCCAAGGAAAAGGAGGTTGCACTAGATGATTTCCAAGGACTACAGCACCTGCCAGGTACGGCCAGGCCTTTCCTCGCTCCGTACAACATAGGTTGGTTGCCTGGTCCTATGTCCTTGTGGGCACACACATTTCTTCTATATGCTGATTGCTATTCCATAAGACAAGCGCCCTGAACAGTCCTGGCATCTGAATCTAGAAATTTTGAAATGATCTCAGGGCAACTCAATCCATTTTACGAAATTATCTCATTTCATTCCCATAATTCCATCTTTAAGTTCCAATCCTACCCTTCTATCCTTCATAGCAGATATTACAGCTACAAAAACCCAATTTACAGCATCCTATGAGCCTTCTACAAGTCCAGAGTTTTGGCTGCTAAATCAGCCTTGCCCATACACAGAATAGTCAATCTTAGGGAATAAAATAAAGTGAGCGGCATGGGAAGGGCCTGTCCTCCCTAACTTTATCCCAACTGAGAGCCCTGACATCTGAACGTTTATTTGAAATTTATCTCTTTTGGCCACTCCAGTTCTCTTCTCTCAAAAATTTAAAATTCTGAGGCTAGAAGAAGATGTAAGTTCAATTATTTAATCATTCTCTTCATAGATTATTTGTCTTGATCAAGGTTTCACTCTTTAGAGGTAAAGTCTAGAGTCTAATCCGTGTCCTGATTGTTTGAGAATGAAATTGCCTATGTTTTGAATGACAGTGGAGTAGTGGTGTAATGAAAGCATCCTGAGAATGGGATGTCTGCAGAGACTGCAGTCAAGTGAGGGTGGATAGAGAAAGCAAGCAGGGATAAGAGAACAAGGAAATTTGAAAGGGCTTACTTCATAAGGCATCAAAAATTACAGTGGGCGCACTTAGTGGGCTGAAGTGATTTCTCTCTGTACATAGGCCTGATTCTACCTGTCAGAATACGTCATCCTCTCTCTAAGACATTAAAAAAATTCTCTAATAGTAACCATTTTGTGTTCTCATTCTCTCCTTAGGTAAGTTGCCATTCCTGCCTTTTTTAAAGAAACAAGTTTTGTCCTGGGAAAAGGCATGCATGAGGCAAGTAACTACTCTGCTGTGGCCCCTTTACTCTGCGGCTTTGGGTAACTGCTTCTCTTTGTCTGTCTTTGGTTATCTAGAGATTTAAAGGCATAGAGTTTCATTTACTTAAGAGTGTATAGAACTGATAATACCCTCAATGGTTGTTTGGAGACTGTTTCAAAAACTACAAACAAATACACATGTATTTGCATATTTATGTTTACTATCAAGTTTCTTGTCTGTTTCTTGCTGTGGGCTGACAGATCTTGATAAGGTTGCAAAAACCAAATAGCATTTCTCCTCCTATCACTGAGCCACAATAGTGGTGGAACTCAAATTTCTCTCTGGAGTAATATAGGTCATTCTTTACACGGAAGTTACACAGTTATTGTGTCCTTGAGATTTTCACTTATCCGAATGATGGCGTAGATGCATGTGGATTGATTAGGGACTCTTTGGATGATCATGATCTAAGACACTGGAGACAACACACTTGAGAAGCATCTTTGTCTTTTCTTTTGCTAAATTTCCTTTTTTGGGACCCTAATGATTATTTCATTCTTGTCTTATAAACACAAGAGTTAATAATTAATCTATTGATAGATAAACAGATAACATTTAGTTATATAACTATCAAGGAATAAAACTGTCAATAATTATTGATAGATAAACAGATAGCATATTTAGTTATATAACTATCAAGGAATAAAACTGTGGCTACTCATGGAATGTGATGCAATATCATAAAGAATAAAGGATGGAGATTTATTATTTATAGATCTTTTCTCCCAGTGGAATTTTTTAATAAATTACTGTTCCAATATGTCATCCTCTAAACTAACTAAAACTGGAGTTTTTCTAAGTACAGAACCCTCAAACATATTTTGCTGTTTTGTTATGAAGTATGAAGAGTGTGTGTGTGTGTGTGTATTTACTGAGATTGGATACAATCAAATATGAATTTTAAATGAAGCTAACTGGACAATGTCAAGATTGCCAAAATGATGGGCCTGAATTGAGGAAAACACAAATGTAAACCATGCTGTTGTGAAAAGAGCCACAGATCCTTAACAGTTTGAAAATAAATAGTCGTAGTGGGATTTATGGTATTCAAGCTTTGGTCTAATTACAAACATTAATTTTCTTTGGTAGCATTGTTATAGCATTTCCAGAGCTAGAGGGCCTCAGGCAAGCCCCAAACTATATATCTTAGAAATTCTTTCCTTAATTATTCACACCTTACATTACTGAAATTTAAAGATCTGTTCTATTCAAATTGACTTTTTATCAGCCCTACAGTTTATTTTATTTTTAAAAAAGGTTTTAATTATTTAAGATAGCGGTATTTCGTCACATTAAGACTTTTCACTTCTTTGCCTGCTTCTCAAATACTATCTCAAATTTCCTTTGTGTTTAGCCTTTTAACACCACAGGAGAACAAATCTGAGAAAATATATATTTTCATTGATATTTTCAAAAAAAGAATTATGGTTGTTCTGGGAACTTTAACAGAGAGTTTTCTGCTGACTCCTGTGTAATTATAATCTCGGTCTTAATGATACATTAGCATATTTTTGCATCTGATTTTATAAACAAATGCAAAAGTCTGTAATAATGCAGTCTTGAGTGGCAAATTTAGAACCATAGAATTTAGGTAATTCCTAAATATAAGATACCTTTAGATAAGAATGGAATACATTGCTATCTCTGTATACAAACATATTCCTATTCACACAAACAGAAGATGGAATAGTAAAACTGTCAACAGATCTCATTATTTCAGGTTGTTTCGAGCAAACAGATGTAACTATTATTCTCTTTACGTAGTACTGGTAAAACTTCACCTTAAAAATTAAACTTTGCTTTTGACTCTCTTTTTGTCAGAAATAGTCAATTCAGTAATCATTTAATAAGCATCTATTTATTATTGGGAATGATGCTAAATACTGTTGAGAATAGATAGATAGATAAACAAAATAGATGTTGTTTCCAAGTAGCTCTCATCGGCTAAGTAGTAAAGGTAGAAAAGGTCGCTATCGACTAGTATAACATAATGTACAATATATAAACACCTATAAAAAGCACAGAGTGTTGAACATACCTAAGAAAAATAACATTTTAAACTGAGAAATAAAAGAAGACTTTATGAAATGATTACTCATGAGCCAAGAGGATGGATAGAAATTGGATGGAAGGTAATTTAGAAACACACCAGTAGAAAACCCAATAAGCAAGATCCAGAAGAGAAAGGGGCATTTGGGAGGCACCCAAGAGGTTTCAAGAAGGTACTGTTGAAACAGCTAATTGTCTATTAAAACAGGTTACATGATATGATTCTTAATTCTCCAGGATTAATTAAATATTAATGTAATTACATGATCTTAAGAAGACAGCAAAAATCTTGACTTCATGAGATTCTCCTTGTTTTAATTTAATAGTGTACCATTTTTAGAAATTCAGCAGTACATATGTGGCAGTGATTTAATTGTACACTCTAAAATGTGAGTTCCTTCACTGGTTTGTAAATTTATGGAAGATGGGATTGTAAATTCATTGGAAAATTTATTCTTCTTGGTGTATTTATCTTAGTATATCCAGTTTTTAGTTAAGTTCTTAATATATAGCTTGGCTTAAATAAATATTGTGTCATTGTCTTAAGTTTTTTTTTTTTTTTGGTAGAGACAGAGTCTCACTTTATCACCCTTGGTAGAATGCTGGGGCATCACAACTCACAGCAACCTCCAACTCCTGGGCTTAGGCAATTCTCTTGCCTCAGCTTCCTGAATAACTGGCAGTACAGGCACCTGCCACAATGCCCATGTATTTTTTTGTTGCAATTTGGCTGGGGCCGGGTTTGAACCAGCCACCCTCAGTCTATGGGGCTGGCGCCCTACTCACTGAGCCATAGGCACTGACCATTGTCTTAAGATTTTTTTTCAGTGTCTGACTTATGACACCAAGTCACATATGACTTATTCTTCCTGTTTCTGCAAATTATTCAACTGCATGTCCTATAACAGAACACCTGCGCCTAACCAAAGGAGTAGTTATTAAAAGCAGAAACTCTGAAATTTGCTGCCTGTGATTGAATCCATTTTCCCACTATCTAGCAGTATAACTTAGCACAAGTTTCTTAATCTCCATATTTTTCTGTTTCCTTATCTCTAAAATGGGGATAACAATTCCAGAGTTATTTTGAAGGTAAGATGGGTTAATTTAGCTAAATATGCCTGGCTCATACTAGCTACATAAGGACTTGTTATTTTCTTCTTTAAATATGAAAATACAGCTCTTGTTAGATATAATAGAGGCCCTTTCTTTAACATTAAATGCAACTAAATAGCTTTTATAGTAACTCTTTGGCACTAATAAGTGAAATTCATAAGATATGCCATGTTCCTGCTTTACAAGTTGCTGAGAATATGCATATTATATATCTATGTAAAGTTGTATTTTATGTAGAGATTCTTTCTGAAGTAGTTGGAATAAAGCTGAGGCTGGAGCAATTTGAGACACCGTGTCTTATGCATGGCATCTATTTTCCTATGTCTCTATGTTTTATCCTTAGCTGTAGACTTTGACCAGGAATTTTACTAAAGAGGTCAAACCTATCATCTTTCATTCTCTTCAGATGCTTCTAATTTATACTTATGTTGCTCTTGCTAACAAATAGTCCTGTGTCACTAAGATTTTTAGTATTTCATTCCGCAGTGATAACTGAACAGTGTATTTGGTAATAACAGGTATCGCTGTTTCCATTTGTCTCAAGTGCTGGTTTTATTGTCATCCATTGCAGTTTAATGACCCAAACCTTGACAATACTGTGGGATGAGCTGCCTGATGGGCCACACTGGAATGAAAAGGAAAGGCCAGGGCGGCACCTGTAGCTCAGTGGGGTGGGGCACCGACCACATACACTGAGGCTGGCGGGTTCAAACCTGGCCCAGGCCAGCTAAAACAACAATGACAACTGCAACAAAGAAAAAATAGTCAGGGGTTGTGGCAGGCATCTGTAGTCCCAGCTACTTGGGGGGCCGAGGGAAGAGAATTGCTTAGGCCCAAGAGTTTGAGATCACTGTGAGCTGTGACGCCACAGCTCTCTACCAGGGTGACCAAATGAGACTCTGTCATAAAAAAAGAAAGAAAGAAAAAAGAAAAGGAAAGGCCGATCAGTAAGAGGGATTCAGTGAGGGAACATGGACATCTGAGTTTGTCCTTTTGAACAAGCTTCTCCAGAATAAACAAGGACTGTAATGAAAATGTTCTCAATATTTTTTCCATGTTCCCATACAGAATAGCAAGGAAATACTGAATGATGAAGTTCAGTAAAGGGCCATGTATTTTATGAGCAATTTTATCAAAAGCGTTGTTATTTTGCTAAATAGCATTATGATTAATCTTTGTATTGTGCTAGAAGACTTTGAATATGTCAAAAATGATACAATCATTTTCACTTCGAGTTTAGAGTGCACAAAATCAAAAACTGAGCCAAGGGTCAAGTGCCCAGAGTGGCTGCATTTAATGAAGTTTATTTGCCTTTCCCTTTACTTTGGACAATGGGGGATGAATATTCTTGAAGCCGAATTTGCTTGAAGGAAATATGAGAAGTGAAACAGGAAAATATAGGAAGAGTTTGGGTTAACATAGAATAATGGTAGGTATCAGTGTTGATGAAATGGCCATGGGGTGGGAGGGAGCAGAGCAAATCATAAGCATAGGATTTCAGAGTTCTTCATTATATAATATGTAGAGTTTGATAAAGATACTTCAAACTTGGGATTTATCTGCTCAAGGAAAATAGCTATAAAAATCTTTCTGGGTTATAAAGAATTATGTATACACACATAAAAATATTTTATAGAGTTTATTATTTGAAGGTAATAGTGACATTCACCAAAGTGTTTCAATTTATGATATGCTACAGCCTTTTGGAGACCATGTCTTATTTCAAAGTATAAAAGCAGTGTGTATGCATTTATTTATGGTAAATTGGTAGGTAGATAGATAGAGAGATAAATGTAGGTATAGATATATAACCAATTGCTTGTTTAGCCTCAAATCCACTCCTCATGCTTCCCCTGCTATGCTGTGTATTACAGGGGTGGACCCTACAAACTGCGTTTTCCTGCTCCGTTGCTAACTGATTTCTTGCTAGGTGCAGCCAATGGGAGTTGCTAGTGGGAGGCTGCAGTGAGGCAAGTGAGCTGAGCTGTTTCTCTCCATCTCTGTCTGTGTTTCTGTATCTCTTTCATGGTCTCCACCTCCACAGGGCAGCCTCTGCAATGATTTCATTTCCCTAGTGCAGCCTGGCTCCCAGGCCATGATAACAGCATCTGTGCCTTTGGTTGTAGAAACGCCAGTATCTTTCTGCTATTGCTAATCCTTGGTGTGCAGCATCATCCCCTATTTAGTTATCAGCTGTCCCAACATTACTGCAACATCGTCCTTGGATTAAATTCCCTCTAATGGGCCACCTCACATAAATGTTGTTTCCCTGACTGCACTTATTCCGATTCTACAGATTGAGCTTATAATTTGGAGTCACTGTGTAACCTTATCGCATAGCCATTCTTCATGTTAAATAGAAACTCAATCACTAAATAGGTGCCACCATGGCCAACCCAGCTCTTCTAGACCTTTCTATCACACGTCACAGCTTCCCTTCCGCTACTTCCACATCAGCCTCACACCTTTTCAAGCACATGCACTAATACCCTTGTTCTCTTATTTCCTGCTGCAAACGCCAACCTGATTAGAGAAAAAAATGGTTAATGTGCTTTAAGTAATGACAGAAGATAATGTTCTAAACAGTGTGTTATTCGCTTAAATTCCAAAAAGAATTTAAGACACAGGGAAAGGATTTGGAAAAACTGATGGGAGGGTAGAGTTTTTTACTTTTTTTTATATATAGAGAGAGAGAGAATGGAGAGCCTAAGTTATACCTGAAGGGTAGGTAGAGTATTGATAGGCAATGGCCTTCTGGGAGGAGAAAGAACGTGAAAAGAGGGATGTGGTATAAACACAGGAAGCCCTGAAAGTCTGAGATTGATTAAAACAAACTGTGAGGAGTGTGGGGAGTTGAGGGAAATAATGAAGCAAAAACTAGGAGAAGCCACTGCAAAATAAATACCAGAGAGCACACAACGCCTGGCCTCCAGTTTCCATACGAAACAGGAAAGGTCAGACGGAGGGGAAAGACTGAGAATATGAGTAATTGTAAGTTTGTAGAAGGAGGAAGTAACTTTCAGTTTGCTGCTGAAGAAGCCGGTCATCTTTAGGTGATGAACCGTGGAATTGGCACATTGAAAGACAGGGTGAGAATGGTCAAAATCAACCTCTGCTGGGCCAGGCAGAGTGCATTTTCCTCCAAAATCTCACTCTTTGAAATACAGTATATGGAATGCTCTTATACACACTTAGAGGATTTAGCAGAGGTTTTGGGAAATGTCCCATTTGTAATGGGCCCAATAGCACATGTTAATTGATTGAAAGGGGACCTAATGACAGACTTTTGACACAACATAGCCAATATTTCTAGTTCATTTCAGATGAAAGACATCATTCGCCAGTGTCAAAGCATCCACCTAGATACCGCACAGCTGTCCTGAGGGGTTTTTGTTTTTTACAAAATAACAACCATTTGTAGTCTGATATTACCTTAAAAATATTTTTGCTTATAGATGTTTTACCTCTTTGGGGTTCTCTGATTTTAGAATACATGCTTGGCAGATGTAGTCTGAAAGCATTTAGTCAAGTTTCAAAAAAATAGAATGAACCTGATACTTCTGAGTACTTGGGGAAATAAAACGAGTGGTATATTCAAATTTAAAATGAGCAGTAATAGACTCAATATTTTTTTTCAAATTGTATTACAACACAGACTAATGCTTAGAAAGGCTGACAAGCTAATGTTGGAACTAATATAATAATTACTCTTAGAAAGGCACAATGCGTTTTAGAGGCCAAAGGAAGGGCTAGTCTCTTTTAAGAATCATTTGTACTATACCATTTAATTGTGCACGCCAGAGTTTTGCTGAAGATTATTAAGCAATTGGAAAAAATATAATTATGCAAATATGTTTATTAACTTGATGACTTCCTTTGGCTTCTTCATCTAATAGGTTTAAGACTAGATTCTTTTCAGTTAATAGATATTAGGGATTCTCTATGTATTTTCTATCTTCCTTCCTTCATATAATCAAAAATTACCTTTGAACAATAATACAAAAATTTTAGTCCTAACAAAGTCTTGTTTTATCCATCTATCCTTTCATCCATCCATCCATTTATCGATAACAAAATTCTAGGCTCCTTACTACATAGTGCCATTTATCAGCTCTGGGATTCCAAGCAGGTCACGACATTTAGAAACCTACATTTCCCCAAATGTCAAATATGTAAAGTATTGTCTACTTTGTAAGAGTGCTGAGGGATTCAATGTAGATTAAAATATTTTATAAACTCAAGAGGGATATATTAATGTTAAAGTTTATCTTTTTAAAAAAGTAAATAAATACCTACTCCGTGAAAAATCTGGATGAGGCTCTGGTGGGGGTGGCAGAAAATTAATAGAACATGACGTCTTACAGACAATCATTGGTAATATAGTTAGACAAATCAACTTGGTTTTGTTCTTTTGTCTTTTTTGGTCCTAAAGCTAGAGAAAGCTCTTAGAAATAAAGTTTCTGAGGCTGTCACTTGTCTTGGAAACTAGGCTTGTTTTCAAGTATTCAAGTATAGTTTGAGTATTGTGGAAATCATGTAATAGTAGAGTTGCAAGATTTCTAGCGGGCCTTTGGACTCATTGTAACAAATATAAAACCACAGCCACTAGTGATGAAGTGACTTGTCCACGGTCGTCCAGCTGTGGATGAATCTGAAATAGATTCTATTCTTTTTATTTCAAACACAAAAATATTTTCATAGGATGACTTATCCTGTTTTATCCCTGAAACTTTGTTGAGCCATGCCTTCTTAAATTATCGTAGGTGGAAACTTTAAAGATAATGTGGCAAAAGAAAAAGAAACCTTATCAACCGAATGGTCCCTTAATGGTCCTTTGTTGCAGAGCTTACTGAGAAGGATTTGACCTCTTCAGAACTCCCCACTAGAAAAAAATAGGTCAGCAATACTAGATCAAGAACTAATAAGTTAAAAAAAAATAAAGCATTTAAATTAATGACAATTTTATGTGAGCTTTGTGGAAATTCAAGGGTGCACAAAATGTGTGACTTATAAATATCTATTTATTGTCTTGAAAATCTTAGGAATTATATCCTGGCAAGTATATAATTGGTATAATTACACTTTGGTAGAAAAATTAAGATAATAGGAAATAGAATAATATTTCCTATGTTAGCATCTCATCTTAATTTTTAATTGAACCCTAGTTCTGTATCTGCAGTTATGTGTAAGATATTGCTGAGTTTATATCACAAATTCCCACCACCATGCAGAATTAATAAATGTTCACATTGTCATATTTACTTCTAATAGCTTTTATAAATAAAACATTACAAATTGAGTAACTCTCCGCTTTCCTAGTCCCTTGGTTAACAATGTATTTGTTATCCTCGTGCCTGTTTCTGTAAATCTAGACTTTGATAGTTTCCATTACGTAGAATTTACGGGGTGCCCAATAGATGTTTAACAAGCTTCTTAATCCTAATTTGAAAAAAAAGTTACCTTTTAATGCTTTTCAATTTTTTTGTGCCATTTCTGATTTTGTTCTGTTTTATTTTTCATCTAATTATTAATATCATGATTCTAAATTATATTAAGAAAGAGGTAAATTAAATTAAACTAGAGAGGTGCAGGAAAACAAGGTATTTTCTACATTTCTCTGCTCTAACTTAAATATCTCCCTTTCCCTTTTTCTCAAACTTGACTATTATAATTCTTTTTTTTTTACAACCCTTAGTCAGTTCTTTTTATTGTTATTGCTATGCTTGTCATTCTTTGAGTATTTGGGGGAATAAGAAACTAGAAGAGGAGAGTCAGAGATAGATATGAAGTCTGAGTTACATCAGGTGGCCTTATCCAGAGTTTAAGGATTTTCATGAAGCAAAGTAGATATAGTCTTAGAATTTATTTTCCACATTCAATTATAGAGACAATTGGACTGAAAAATATCAAGAACCAGGAACTATGGTGGGCTCTGTATGGGACAGTCCCCCCCTTAAGGTATTTTTTGCCACTGTTGAAATTCACACAAGTATTCTGATTTTTAAAGCGATAGCAAACGGAAAGGAAATGATCTAATGACTTCTTCCCACCTGGGGGATGTTAAACGCTGGAAGACAGTCTCATCTCAGTTTGACATGAAATGTAAGCCCAGTTCTTGAATATAGATCATGTCCTAGTTATCCATATTTTTTTTTTATCCTACTGCTATACGGCTGTAATGGGCTGGCCTCATGACATCTTCAAAGGCCATCAGGAAGCTGGGGAGCCAGAGCAGGATAAAAGCGCTTGGCCTGCTCTGCTACTGAAAGGTCAGGCGGCACACGTGTTTACATGTGTTCTTCTACCAACTCCCCAGTTAGTGCACAACGCAAGGTATTGACAAGGCGGAAAAGCCGTCTGTGGCTCGGGCATCAACAGAACCCATGAACAACACAAATCACAAAGAGCATCCTGTGGTTTTATTATTTCAGTTTTCCTAAGATCTACGTTAACTAATTGGTTTGATTTTGTTCCTGTGGGTACTCTGCTCTCTGCCAGTCTAATAAATAACAATGCTATTATTAAAACAAAACTTAAAACCAGGCTGTGTTGCTACTATTGAGCTATCTGCTTACATTCAGGTAATGGAATACTTGTTTCTCAGTAAGGACATGCCTTTATTAAAGAGCCACAATGCTCTTAACAAATATTAACTCATTAATTTGCTTAAGCATCCCTCTGTGGATCCTAGAAAGTATTGTTTTTCTCAGCCTGTAAGGGAAGGAAGAGAAAAACACTGACCCATTTTCTAAAGTTCACACTGCAGTGAGAAAGACAGGCAGGAAAAATAGACTCCTCTTACCATTCCATTAGAACGACATCATTATATTTTGTTTTGAGCTTGTCACAATCTAAAAAGTTTACCTAATTTATCTCTCAACATCCACCCATATATAAGCTTGGGCAAATGATTCAAGTCTTCAAAACTTCAGTTTCTTCATATGCAAAAGAGTAAAATGATACATAATTCTGTTCAGATTGTTTAGATCAGTGATTTTTGACCGTTTTTATCTCACAGCACATTTGAACCTCTAGTTAAATGTCCATGGCATAATTAAATTATGTTGATTTTTAAAAAAGTAAAAAGAAGAATATAGTTATTGTGTTTTAAACTTCTTTTGAAGATAATGTAATTAATGATCTTTAAAAATGTTCATGGCACACCAGTTTAAAATCACTGGTTTAGGGCACCTGTGGTCCTAGCTACTTGGGAGGCTGAGATAAGAGAATCACCTAAGCCCAGGAGTTGGAGTTTGCTGTGAGCTGTTATGGCACAGTACTCTCTCGAAGGTCACAAAGTGAGACTCTGTTTAATAAAATCCCTGGTTTAGAGGACTTCATTAGATCCTATTTGCAAAATGCTTAGAACAGTATAGTCCTTACCTGGTACATTGTAAGTGTCAGAAAATGAAAGCATTTCATAATAAATTACATTGCACTGAGCTACCTTCCTGATGGTCAAAGGCATCTAGTAATGACAAGTGTGGTTTCACAAGGTTGTGCCTTACTCCTTCCTGGTAGAGCCTCTGCAGAGGCAGAATCCCAGCATTCACCCACATGGAGCAGGAGCTATGTCTAGATGGATGAGGGGGCTAGATAGTCCTTGACCTGTCCCCTATTCTCACACGCCAAGCAGTAGCAGGTCAGGCAGTCTACTGATGGATCATAAAGATTCTCGATACTTGCACAACTCTTTTCAGTTTAAATATGTTATTATTATGCATAGTATTACTCAATCCTCACAATGGTCCTACAGAGGAGACAAGTGAGAAATAAATGTCTACATTTTATAGATAGAGAAAAGTCAAGCATCAGAGAAATGAAGTGACTTTCTCAAGGTCATATGTTTAGAAAGTTGGGAAGTTCAAACTCACACCCTGTTTTCTGTCCCTGTGTCCTTGCACTGTGCACCAGCTATAGTCAATCACGATTCTATTCTTGTGATAGGTGCCACTTAAAGATGGCTTTTAAAAGTTCACCCACTTTCTTGGAATTCCTCTTCCATGTTCCCTCCATCTCTTAAGGCCTGCTCCACCCATAGAATACAACATTGCAATTCGCATCTGTACTGATGGAAGACTTAGAGTGCAATTTCAAATTGGAGAGAACATTGCCACCCTACTCTGGACCTCACCCCCCTCCAGATTTGCTCTGGCATCTAAAATAATAAGAATGCCCAGGCAGGTACCATCCTGGGTTATTCGCTGCACTGCAGTGGCATTCTGAAAGGTCATGGGGTGAGGGGAGGAACAGTTCTTGCTGTGAATTACTCTTGAGATGAAACTGCCTTTTAATCTAAATCTGCGGTTGCATAACCATTGAGGTGGTGATTAATTGAGGTGGCTGTGACTGGAATGGTAGCAGGAAGCCAATTCTACAAGGTTGAGAATGGGCTCCTGCCTTGCTGTAATTTACTGCCATGCGGAGAGAAAAGAGGAAAATATTACAAGTGTTTAACAGCCAACTGGAGTATGTGCTGGCTGTGTGCACTTGTGTGTGTTTTGTTTTGTTTTTTTTCAAGCTCCAGACACACATCACAGGCACTATGTATCAATTGCCATTCAGTTTGAATCACTTTAACCAATGCTTTTCAATTTTCATGCTTAATTTACACTGCATTTTTCTGTTTATGCAACAAATGCTTTATCTGTTTTCTTAAAAATGAGGCAAAACTCATCAGCTAGTGGAGGCATTTGATCTTCTTCACATCCTCCCAAGGCAGTAAAACAAAAGACATTAAAAAGACACGAAGCCTGTTCACACTAAGAGAGGCTGAAACTTCCTTCCAGGTTGACTGTCCTGATGGGAAGTGGAGGGCTGGCCTTAATCCCTCTGCGCATCTTCCAGCCCAGCGCATCAGCTGTTTATCCTCTTCCCTTCCCTCTAAGCAGTAAGGCCAGCAGACAGGCTGGTTGTTGTAAGAACTCATTGGTTTGGTTTGTATGTGTTTGGGCCAGTCACACGAGTATTTCAAGTCAGGAAGATTTGTGGAGAAGTCAGCACCAGGACAGTGGGATCATCAGGGACCCCTGGAAGGAGAGATTCATTGCTTGTCCCATTTCATCTTTCCTTCTTTTACTCAACAAGCACTGATCACTATATGTTGAACATAAAGAACAATTATTAATCTGTGAACCCCTATGGTGATGCTCAGCCTTTCACGAGACGTAGAAGCAGTAAAACAATGAACTCTGTGTAATAGTCGATGAGAAGTCGAGAGCTCCAGAGGCAGAGAAGAAAGAGCCTGACTAGGTCTGGGGCCCGTGCCCAGAGGTGGAGATGCCTGGATAGAGTATCCCAGAATGAATGAGGGAGATATATTTAGAAAAAGAGGTCTTTCTAGACCTCTGAACAGCAGGTTATACAAATTCATGAGAGCGTAAGGGAGAATGTTGTGTTCAAAGCAAATAGTTTGATGTAACTAAAGCAATGTGTGTACCTGAGGCAGTGTCAAAAATTGTGCTGAGAGCTATGGAGAGGTAATCCGTGGCTTGCAAAGGAGTTTGGAATTCATTTGCCATAAGAGTTGATCTGGGTAAGTTTTTAGCCTGAGGCAAATTTAAAGGGCAAAGTGCTGTAGTATCTGAGGGATGTGAGGAGCAGCTGGTAAACGTCTCTGTCTTCTGTTTGCTTTCTGTTTCATCTGAGTTTGAGATGCTGCATTTCCAGGATTGCTTTGGACGGATGTAATTCATCTCCATGTACGGGCAGAAGGGGTTGACTCCGTGAAGTGAAGGCCTAGAAAGGCCCCCCGGAAGCTTTAAAGAGCTCCTTGTGGGAGATAAACTGAGGCTATTAATGGGGCTAGAGAGGGGAAGACTGAAAAGAAATGGTGTGAGGAGAAAAGTGGCAGGACCTTGGCAATGGCATGGTGAGCCCCTCAGAATGAGCGCACGCTATTTGGAGAACTGTGCCTGAGATATGAGAGAAAGGATAACACTTTTCACTCTGAAAAGCAGTAGGCTTGGGGGACAACTGTGGGGAAGGAGACACAGCTGAGGATCCCGTGTTCAGATCAGGCTGACGGTTCAGACTTAATTCAGAATATCTCATTGTCCTGGATGTTTCTAGAACATCATTCATGGCATGTTTTAAATGACTGCTACTTTATTTGTTTATTTTTTGAGACAGAGTCTTACTTTGTTGCCCTTGGTAGAGTGCTGTGGCATCACAGCTCATAGCAACCTCAAATTCCTGGGCTCAAGTGATTCTCTTGCCTCAGCCTCCCAAGTAGCTGGGACTACAGGCACCTGCCAGAATGCCCGGCTATTTTTTTTTGTTGCAGTTTGGCCGAGGCCGGGTTTGAACCCACCACCCTCAGTATATGGGGCCGGCACCCTACCCACTGAGCCACAGGCACTGCAGGGGTGACTGCTACGTTAGTAACATTGTTGTTACAAATGCACCCTAGGTAACTCTAAGCTACCTAAAGTTACATGGAAGCCAGCCTCCCATGAACAAGAGCAAAGAAGTCGGTAAGTTTATGCTAATAATAAAAATAACTGATAAATGAATAAAAACAATGATAATAAACTATTCTATGCACTGGACCTGTGTTAAACACATTACATATATTATTCCATTTAATTCTCCCAACTGTAGGAGGAAGGTAGTCTCCTGATTACCATTTTATAAGAGACGGTAATGGGAGCTAGTAAGGTGAAATGATTGCTCTGGTCTCGCACTGCAAGTCATTTAAGTAGGACTCAGATCCAGGAGGGGTAAAAAAAAAGGTGAGGTGTGGGAGGGTACAGCTGACATGTATATCAATAATAGTCCATAGAGCATCTGTCAGCTCCGTATGTCAGCTTCAGAGAGTGTCATTAAACTTCCAAACAAATAGACTATCTTTTTAAAAGAAGTCTAAATATATTAGGCCAGTCAGAATATTTGCAATGAGGATGCAATAGATGGTATGGGAGAAAGAAAGGGAAACAGAGAGAGAACAAGAAATCATTTCAGTCTATAATGACTTCTAAAACCACCATGTGGCTGGTGTGTGTTCCATCACAGGTTACAGTGGAATAGCAGTTTGGAAGATCGAGCGACCCTTGGAAGAATCCATAACAAAAGCTCAGATGATTTTTTAGGAACTTCTGAACTGTCTGCTCACAGAGTTGGTTGTACCTAACAATGGGTCAAGGTGGTTTCCCCCAGGCCCTACCACTGACGTCCTGGCACCCAGACATCAAATCTAGGTATACGCTGCTCCATTAACTCCCCTCTCTACAGGATGGTGCCTGCTAACCGATCAGGAGTGTAGATGGCAGTAGAAGAAATACCACCTTTGTAGCATCTTGGTTTCACTAAGAGGGGAAAATAAATTTTTTAAAGAACACTTTCTTTCAAAGTATACTTGAAAAGGAGCTTCCAAGTAGGATGTGAAACACCAACCCATCCTCTTCCTTCCAGGGGTCCCTTTTCTAAGACTTAATGATGAAGGAAACAAGGTGTTCCAATATCTTGCCCTGAATCCATGCCAGAAAATTCTATTGCCTTTCCAAAATGATTTTCTTCAACAGTTTCAATTAGGTAAGAAATTCTTCTGCCTTCTCCGCTGCAAGGCAGTGTGAATGCACTCCCAACTGTCTTCATTTGGATCCGTGGAAACATAAATCCACTCGTGGGCAAATAAATTGACAACTAGGGACTGAAAGATTCCGTAGAGAGGTGAGGCTGCTGTCGTATTTCTGTGAAAATCCACAGCCTGCCCTCTGGTCTTTTAGGGGTGGAGGGAAAGTTTTTCTACAATTAAAATATCCAAAGCCCCATTGCTCCTGACATGGGAATGTAAACAATTAAAAGAGTATGTTCTGTTTGTTATTAAAAGTCTGTTATCAGTTTTAAATAGCTTGGACACTGAACCCTGAAATTTACCAGAGGCATCTGTGCACACATTTTTTGCAGGAAATTTGTACTCATCAACCTTAATTGAGATTTGAATGAAAACATTTGAATTGTATTTGGCTACATATAAAAAATTTGCCGTGCCTGGCATTTTTGTTCCTATGCCTTTCTACAGTTACCCATCTATATAATATATCTGTGAAAATAGATGTATTTGGGAAAAAGTGGCAATGGAAAGACATCCTACCCATGTTTGAACCAGAAAGACATGCGAAAGGGAGTCAGTGTTAGAGGGGGATTGTGAGAAAATTAAACAGATAAATTACAGAAACACCAAATAATTCTTTCCGTGTATTTCTTTATCTCTTCCCATTACCCTCTTAGAGGAGCCTAATTCCTCTCTGTGTCTTTCTTGTCCTCCATCGAATCTCCAGAACTTCTAAAACAAATCAAATCAAGAATTAACCTTTTAAGCATGAAATATATCTCTTTGCTATGCTATGTGTGTCCTCCATAAATCATTCTGTAAAAGAAGTCTGGGAGATCCACTCTGCTCCAATCCTCAGGTGACCACTTGGAAAGTGCTAGCAGCAGCCCCCTCATTTACGATGATGCCCTTCCTCCAGCTGAAATGCTGTTTTGTCTTAGCTTTGGGTAGGAATGAGCTCTTCAAATAATTTCTTTGTGTAATATACAGCAATACCACAATTATAAAGCTAGCACACTAGCAAGGTTATAGGCCCAGAAGAAAGAATGATTAAACATAATTTTTGTGAGTAATGAAGTAATTCCATGGCCTAAAGCTGTATAATTATGCTAAGATTAAATCACAAAGGAAAAGATCAAGAAGGCAAGGCAGGCCCAGGTTCCTCACTCCTTTCCAACGTAGCATTGGCCCAGTCTGCCTCCCCTACAGGACTCTGAGCTGTCCATCCCTAGCCTTCCCGTCACCCCTGACCACAACAGTCATGGAAATAACAAGGACAACCCTTTACTGAATGCCACACATATGCCAGGCAACAGGCACCGTTACCTCTAATCCCTCCCTCAGTCTTGTGACATCAATATCATTGTTCCCATTTCACAGCCTTAAATTAGCTTAGCCAAGTTTACACAGGCATTGGCCAGGTAGGATTCAAATGTAGGTCAGCCTGATTCCAAGAACTGCACTCTTGCCACTGATAAGAAGGACAGTAATGCCAACCCTTGGGTCTCGGATGCGTTTCCACTCTTTGTAGGTGGCTGTGCTCTCCATGTGTACTCATGAAGGAAAAGAGAATCCCAAGTGGAGAACAGAGTTTTCCGCCAAGGCAGGGTTTCTGAAGCTTTTAAAATTATTAGCACATCCCAGGAGCCTTTTAAAACATTTTTAGTCCTACTCCCCTCCCCCATGAAATTTTAAGTATCATCGACGATACGCTGTATATCATCTTCCGTTCTGTGTCTCTTCAAGGGAGCACAATTCCTCCTGATATCTCAGGTTTCTTTCCACCACCTGGAGGGTGAGGTTGCTCCGGCGGAGACTGTCTGCTGCCGAGTGGCAAAGCTCAGCCTGGAAGCTCTCCTTTCATCCAGGGACCCCCAGCAGGGATAACAGCGTTCTCCTTCTCCTCCCCCTCATCAGGTGGATTCAATATGTTCTGAGAGAATCAGGCTGGTGAATATCCAGAGTGGATCAGTGGATCGATGTAGGCAGGAGGGGAGCTTGCAGAGCGTTCTGAGCAGCTGGCGACATTCAGACGGGAAGAGCTGACGTCAGGGAAAGCAAAACAAACAGGCTCCATTTATATCATCAAAACCATTTCCAGCCATTAATTGTTTTTTTTTTCTTTGTAATTGTTGATTGATCTGTAATTTGATTATAGAATCCAGGCTTTTATAATAAACTATGGGCTGAACTATCCAATTAAGAATATAGAGGCTCAAAAGAATTCAGATACATGATTTGATTCACTGAGAGACTGAGGTGATTTTTCAGCAGAGGAACCAATTAAAAACTGCAGAAAAGTGAGAAGAGATTTAGATTTAAATTGAATTAGTTGTTATTTAGCGCACACTATACACTGGATATTGGTCTGGGTGTTTTTAAATGATCATATCTCAGCTGCATGATAACTCGATGAGGCCAGTAGAAACTTATACCTTTTGTAGCCCAGGAACATGAAGTTCAACACAGATATTCCAAACTTGCTGAAGACCACGAAACTATCAAGGGCTAGAATAAAGAATCAAAGGGAAATATGCGTCAGTGAAATTTCAGGTCTTGCTTTGGATCTGGTTGCCATTAATTTTTACTTTATAAAAATCTGTTATGTGCCAGTGCATTTTTACATGCAAAAACAAATCATAAAATGTTGGGGTGTGTGTATTTAAAGTTTGTATCAGATTAATTTGGAAAGTTTGACATTAACTTCTGTTTGTTATACTCTTAAATAAAGAACTTTGGGAAACAGTACATTTAGAAAATGTCCAGATCGTATGGGGATACACATGTTTTAGTTACACAGTTTGCTTTCGTGTGGACGGAGTTGGAGTCTCAGGGGTGTTCTCCTCCCAGAAGGTGGGCAGGATGCCTGTGCCATGTGCACCTTGGATGGGAGTTTAGCCGTCTCTTTCTACCCCTCCCCACAGGCTCCACTTGAATTTCATTGAGTTTCGCTTCCATATGAACTTATAGGTGTTGATCGACTAGTTCCAATTTAGTACCGAGTACTGGAAAGCAGTACATTGTAAAGCCATCTGTGAATGCTGACTGGTAAAGAAAGATGATTTCATAGTTTCTCACCAAGCCTCTTCGTTTCCCTTAATTTCCTTTTCCTATATCTAAAACTGTCACAGATCAAGATGTAGAATGAAAGAACAGAATTTAAATCACAGTGCTGGGGTGTGGGAATGAAGCTAATAAGGATTGGTCTTAAACTGACTGTAACAGGCACGACTGGGGATACGTAACCCTAATCATTTCCGCTCACTGCTTCCTGGGAGGACTATACACTATATGCCTGTTTTTCTTACCTCTGTGTATCCTAACTGAACACCTTGAACAATAGCTATTTAGAAGATCCAAGTTGATTTATTCATTTATGCTAAATACTAATAAATAAGTTATACCAGACTTATACTAGACACTGGCTAAGTAGAAGTATATTAATTAATCAAGAATCCCTGTCCTCAAGGAGCTACAATCTATATCAGTGGGATATAAATTACCCAGCAAACAAGTAGATGGAGATGCACTTACCATTTTGATATATATTTGATTGAAAAAACCAGGGTGGTGGGTGGCACCTGTGTCTCAAGGAGTAGGACGCCGGCTCCATCTGCTGGAAGTGGTGGGTTCAAACCCAGCCCCAGACAAAAAAAAAAAAAAAAGAGAGAAGAAAAAAAGAAAAAATTAGGGTGCTTTGATAGAAAATAAGATGGGGGAGGTTCAAGATGCTGGAGAAGAGTCCATATTGGTGCTGATGGAATGAGACCTGATTGTGGGTGAGAACTTGGCCGTGTGGAAGGAAGCAAGGTGGGCATGCAGCCTAGAGGAACGGTCAGCTCTGAAGAAGAAATGGTTTGGGCATATTTAAGAATGAACGAAAACAGAAGCATGGATGGCAGAAGATTCCTCACTGGGACACAGAAATTTCAGCACAACCAACTCTGGCAAACCATTGAAGTCACTGGGAAGAATTGGGATCTCATTCCAAGCGCTGTGGGGAACCTTTAAGGGTTTGAGCCAAGGAATAGGAGGACCTTATTTCCATACTTAGGAGATCACTTTGACCGATTAAAGGGCAGGAGGAGGCAATGTGAATATTGGTGAAAAGTATTACAGTGTGCAGACCCCACATGTTGGTTTACTGGGCTAGTATGACAGCCACAGAAAACAAGATGTATAACTCGAGACCTGATCTTCAAGTAATGCTCTAAGGAGGAGACCTACCTGATAGCTGTCCCTGGGGAGGGCAAAAGAAAATAGCTTGGACCACTGTGGTCACTCCACGGCCTTGTGTAATGGCAAAGGCGACTCCTTCAGCAGGACGGTCTTAGCTGCCTGTCCCTCCTTCGCTCTGGCTGCACGGACTCTACATAATTTTTTTTTCTTAAAGTCAGTTTTGATTATTTTTTCCAGAAAAACACTTATTTATAGGTATCAGGAATCAGATTGGAGGAGAGATCAGATGGTAATTGCCCTGTGACATTTTTTATAAAATCTTATTTTTGAATTACATATTAGATGATTAAAAACAAAAATAAAAAACAAAGTGCCTAATTTTGCCTACAACAGAACCTTAATCTAGAAAATAAAAGAATGCCCTTTTACACAAGAATAACAGAATTGTCTCCTACTTAATATAAACATTGATATACCAAATGTGTTTGCTGATGGTACATTTTGCGAACTATACCGCAAAACATGCAAAGCAAAATCACGAAGATGACAATTTTGGGGACAATGCACTCCCTGCTTCCTATGGGGGTCTCAAACACCTTCTACTTTTTGGACAACAGCCTGCAGGCCAGCTTTTCTCTTCTACCTGCGTCCAGCAGGAAGTGTATGCCTCCAGTGTCTCACTCCAGCTAAGTGGTCGTCACATTAGAAAAGTAGCCTGATAAGCCCACCCCAAGGAGTAGTCACAGCCTGCAATGTGACTCCTGTAGGGCCTCGCATTATTATGACAGGACTACTTAGAGGCCAGATCCCTAACCCAGCAAATGGTGTCTAGTGGTGCCATCTCAGACAGGCCGAGGGGCTTGCTGTTTGGGAGCAGTAGTCTTCTGAGCCTCCTCTCATCAGACTGCAGAGCCGAGTGGCCGTTCCATATGTCTGGGAGGCCAGCCCTGCTGCTCAGAGCTCTAGATGATGTGTTTTCTCCTCTTAAGAGCATAGAGATGACAGCAGCCCTCAGCACTGGAATCTGGCCCACAGTCAGTCAACTGGCAAGCATCTATTAAACACCCCAGGGTGCATTGTCCTCTTGGGGTATGGTGTGGTAGCAGCTTCTACTTGTCCCTGAGCCATGCTTTTTCTGACGTGACTTAGCTCAAGGATATTTTTTCATCTTAAACGCCAAATTTATGGGTTAAAAGCTTATTTATGCATCCCCAGGGTGGGTTGGGTGGCAGACCAGCAGGGCCTTCCTGTCACACGTATTCTATCTGGAGCCAGCTAAAGACGGGAAAAAATGCTGGAAGAGGCGTATGGAAATTGGAGAGGTAGAAAGCAATCAAAACAACATTTTTCAAGACTAGTGTTAAAGTCATGATTGAGAATAGAAATAAATATGAATCAGTCCTTTCTTTCCCCTTATGAAATCATCAATACAATTTCCTGACTGTCTGTGACGGTGTTGGTGGTGAGTGTGCTGGATTGCTATGTTTAAATTCACATTCTGTATCTTTTTAAATGATATAGAATTGTTTTCTCACTATGAATGCATGTAGCTGATGCCTGCTATTGGAAGTATGCTAGGACTAGAGCAGGCTCAAAGGGAAAGCGTTGCTTAACGGATGAACTTCACAAGGGCATTGCTCTCTGGGAGCAGGGGGCTCTTGGCCGCTGCTATGTGAGTGGAGAGGACACGATACATGTGGGCAAGGGTTCTGACGTGATGTACTTTGACAGTTGAGCTGCCTGCCTCTGAGGGGAGAATACGTTCCATGAGCGAGTTGGTGCATGCGTGTTTGTGTGTGTGTGAACCTGTGTGAGTGTGTTTGTGTGTGTGTGCCTGTGTGTGTGTGTGTGTTTGCATGTGTGAGCCTGTGTCTGCGTGTTTGTGTGTGCATGTTTGAGTGTGTGTGGTGTTTGTGTGTGTGCCTGTGTGTGTGTTTGCATGTGTTTGTGCGTGTGCCTGTGTGTGCATGTTTGCGTGTGTTTGTGCGTGTGCCTCTTTGTGTGTGTTTGTGCATGTGCCTGTGTGTGCATGTTTTTGTGTGTGCCTGTATGTGCGTGTTTGTGCGTGTGCCAGTGTGTGCATGTGCCTGTTTGTGCATGTTTGTGTGTGTGCGTGTTTGTGTGTGTGCCAGTGTGTGCATGTGCCTGTTTGTGCGTGTTTGTGTGTGTGTGCCTGTGTGTGCGTGTTTGTGCATGTTTGTGCATGTGCCTGTGTGTGCCTGTGTGTGCGTATTTGTGTGTGTGTGTGCCTGTTTGTGCATGTGCCTGTGTGGACACGTGCACATATTATTCCATGGTCACTAGAAAGAATCTGAGAAGAGGTGGAAAGTCCTGTCCAGGCACTGAAGCGCTAATGAAGGTGTCCTGTACTGACCTGATCATTTATATTTGACAGTCTCCGTGTTTTTCTGTAATGTTAGAGTCACCTACAATTTTTTAATAAGATATATAAATGTATCTCCTATTTCCTTTCTCTTCCATTTAGTCAGGTCCGCGTGTGGAAGAATTTTTATTTCTAACATTGTCCAGTGTGTCTCCTCCTCCCAGTCCCCAGTGCTTTGGTTTCCTAGCTAGACAATTTTAATAACCTTCCAACTAATTTCCTCACCGCTGCTCAACCTTTCCCACCTTGCCTTTCTCCTGTTGCCCAAGTGATTATTCTAAAACCTAATTCTTGTTAAAGCACTTTCAACTGAAAATCATTCAGTGGCTCCAATAGTTTTCACTCACACCAAATACATGTAGCTGATAAGAATATCCTCCCCTGAGTCTGACCTACATGGTCGACACTGGGCTGGACATTTTTACATCTGGACTCTTTCATTGAATTCTCATCATTCCTTTGTTTTAGGTGCCAGAACTAATTTACACACTATGGGGAGTGAGTTGTAAGATTCAGAACACTGAAAGACAAAATCAATCAGCTGGTGTTCCAGTGTCTGTTCTGGTTCAATCCCAAACAGTATTAAACAGTATCAGGACACCACCAACGTAACAGGCTGAGACATCTGGTATTGATTGTATATCTGGGTGTATCTATGGGATAAATTCCTAAGAGGAATTTTTCAAGTGTCTATATGGTTTTACAAACCAGAACAGGGTTACTTTCCCATAGAGGTCATGGAATTTATATTCAGACTAGGAATGCACTCACTTCCTTTCCAGCCACAGAAACTTCTTGGGTTTTGCAAATATGATAAAGGAAAAAATAGTATCACTTTGTAGTTTTAATTTTCATTTCCCATTACCAAATGAAGTTCATTTAAAAGAAGAATCTGGTCACAGCTCTTGTAGAATAATTGGGGAGTAGATAGGTGCCATTATTATCTCTCTCTTTAAAGGGAAGTAACTGAACCAAGACACTGCCAATGTTAATTCTGTAACTTCTTATCATTAATCGATTTTTTTCAGTGACGTTTCAGTGTTTGCCTACAGTGTTCCGGGTCAGCACAGGACTCCATTCCTTCCCACCAGGCACACACTCCCCAGAGGCGGGAGATTGTCCTCACCTCCGCATCTTCATACTTGCTGTCCTTACACTCTGGAACGTGCCCCTTCCCACCTTGGTCAGTTAATTCGTTTGTATATACTTCAGACTTTTATCTAAGCATAACCTTCTCCAGAAAGCTCTCCCAGACTCCCATTCTCTCCGGAATACCCTCTTCTGACCTCCAGCCCACTCATTAGCCCCCTGCATTACCATCAATGTTTCACTGGAACACTGAAGAGCAGGACTGCCTCTTATCTGACTTTATTTTCTAAGTACTTGGCCCAAGGTCTCACACATAATAAGTCTTAAATATATGTCTGTTGAATCAGCAGAATGAATGAGTAATTGAAAACAACAAACTAAAACAAATTGAAAATTTGAAGAATGAAAAAGATAAATCCTATACATTTTTTTTTCTTAAGAAGACACAGCGGCTGCCTATTACTAACACAAGTTTAAGGCTGCATAGTTTATAGAAGCTGTTCTTATTTAATGTATTCTAGTTTTATTCTTTATTTTGATAGAAGATAGGAGAAAAAGATCTTTTATTTCAGGGGTTTTCAGTTGTCTTGGGGCATGGAGAAACCTTGGAGGGCTCCTGAAAGAGGCGGTAAGATTGAGGGTCTCTGCCTTCTCTTCAAACTCCCCTTTACCCCTTCATAGTTAGCTCTTCAACCAAAGCAAACTGTCATTTATGTTACTTCTTAAATTCTGGTATAAGCTTTATATATATATAATAAAAAGAGTTATGTTAGGCAGCATGGCAGTGGCTCATGCCTATAATACTAGCACTCTGGGAGACTGAGGCAGGAACATCACTGGACTCAGGAGTTCAAGACCAGCCTGAGCAAGAGCCAGACCCTGTCTTTACTGAAAATAGAAAAACTAGCCAGCTTTGTGGCAGGTGCCTGTAGACTTAGATACTTAGGAGGCTAGTCTGAGACTAGTCTGATACCAGGGTACTCTAGCCTGGGCAACAGAGTGAAACTGTCTCAAAAAAGAAAAAAAAAAGGAAGAGTCATATAGCTCTAAAATGTTTTATGGTCTTCTGACATGGACAAATGGGAAAAGCCTAGGAACACAAGGCAGGGAATTTGGTGCTAGTCTTGCCTTTACCCAGCGTTGTTACCTCACATTAGATAATGACTCATCCAAGGCCCAGTACCTCCACCTGTAAGATGAATCCTCCAGGCTACACAGGCCAAAGTCCCCTCTAGACCAATATCTTTGTTTATGTCCATGTATTACCTTTGCAAATCTAAACCGTCTGTTGTTTTAAACACTGTAGTCATTTCTTTTCTTATTCACCACTTTGATAACAGAAACCTGCAACTCTCTTTACCCTTTTAAAAAGTCATGATTGGT
Source organism: Galagoides demidoff (assembly GCA_963574575.1). Lineage (NCBI taxonomy): Eukaryota > Metazoa > Chordata > Mammalia > Primates > Galagidae > Galagoides > Galagoides demidoff. The sequence continues at coordinate 204,904 of CAUYQV010055821.1, forward strand.
TTCCAGTGTCTAAAGTTGAACAATTCTCTTGTCCTCATCTTCAAACCCTCTTACCGGAGATTCTATGCCATCCAACCATTTCATCCTACTGGTCCTCTGTCAGTCCACTCATCACGTGTCCTGTGATATTCACAGTTACTTGTACCGCCTTAGTTTTCCCTTACTTGCTACCCCAGACCTGGGAATTCATTGCTTTTTACTTGATTTTTACTTTAAAACACTCTATAAATTATGCATGGTCTGTGAGATCAACCCTACCTGGCTAGTTAAGGGACAATGTTTATTACTTCATTTTTGTTTTACTCAGAGGCTGGAATCCCTTCCAAGGTACACCTCATTAATGTAAAACACATATGTTTTTAGGTATGAACATTTTTTAAGAAAATTCTATATGTTATGCAGACAATATTGATCATAGTATTCAAGCTCCTTGCGGGCTAACTTTGTATCTGTTTTAACTACTACATGATGCCTCTGGGGAGCCGCTTATGTGGAGACCACTTACAAATGTTCACTTTCTAAGATTTAAACTGCAAAGTTTGGCAGATTATTAAGGTGAAATTGGACATGCTTTGAAAGTGAAATATCATTTAAGAATACATCTAAAATATTAGCTTCTTATTTCTTTGCTGTTGAATTGCTTTTCTTATAAAGCAAGAATACCTGTAATTTGGTGAATATCAAAATATCTCTTTACCTAGTGATAAGAACCTTGAAAAAGGAGGGATAGTTGGTGGAGTAGAAGGAAACCTCACTTCTGCCATTTCCTCAGGTCTTTTGTCATTGTTGAAAGCCTCCAAATTAAAATATATATATATATGTATATATATATATATATATGTGTGTGTGTGTGTGTGTAGAATCTGCCCCAAGGACATGTTACCACTGCCTTTCTCCAAATCTTGCTGTGTTGCTGTCACTTAAAAAACATTGGCCTAAATTCTAAAACAGACCTAGGAGGTGAGTTTCTCTGATGGGCCCATCGTTGTTAATAAGCCCTCAGTGTGGCCCAAGGGCCAGTCTGGCTTCCTCCTCACCCCCTCCAGGGGTTCCAGCAGGGAGGGCTTTGCTTCTTCCCAAGCTCCCTCTCCTGAGCTGACTCTTCCCTTTATCTGGGACACCTCAAAGGCCTCACTCCCTGTGGGACACCACAGGAATGGTTTTCTTGCTATCATTTTTCCCAATGACAGTGGAACTTCCATGTCCTGTGGGGCCAAATGACTCTCAAGTTTATTGCCTGTCATTTATTAGGCTCCTTAGACACAGCAACTCCCACTGCATGCTACCACCCCTGATAAAGACAGGAATTTCCTCTGCGTATCTTGCCACTTCCTGCATAGGCAAACTTTCTGGCCTGTAAAATTTCAGCAGCACACCAGGTGTGAGTAGAGTATCTACAATGCATTCCAACAGTGCAGGGAGGAGACACTTTTTCAGTAGGAAAGCACCCTCTTTAATCATTTAGAAAGGTCTATTTTTATCCTAAGAGTTTCAGCCCAACACAAAATGAGTTGGTAGACTAAATAGATGCCAAAAGCTTTGTGTACTTACCCATGTCACTCTCCTAATCCCCTGACATTGATCATCTATAGATGGAACAAGCCCTAAGGTTCTTTCGTTTCAGCTCCTTAATGTGGGAGCAGGACCAGGAGGCGCAGCACCGTTAGCCCTGGCCCCCCCACTACCACCACTCTTTACCCTCTTTATGTGAGCAGCAGCCCTCCTACTTGACCACTTCACTTATTCTACAAATTTCTTTTCCTTAGTAAAAGAGAAAAGCAACCATATGCCACACACACATACCCTAAGTCACAATATTAACTTAGTCAGATTCTTAATATCATTGTGAACTGGTCTGCTGTTCTGACTGCAAAGACAAAATGAAGTGTGTGTGTGTGTGCGTGCGTGTGCATGAACGTATGTGTGTGTGTTTGTGTGTGTGTAGGAATGAGAGATAGAAAGAGAGAAATACACACACACACACTATATAGACCAAAGACCCATCTCACCAATTTCCAGTTCCCTGGACCCTTATCAAGTCTAGAGAGCTTAGAGATAGAGGTATTACTAGGAGATTATTTGCATTTTAATATTCTCGCTCGTGAACTGCAGTTACATAGAGACAAGAAAATAAGAGAAAAGTAAGACAAGAAGAAGGATAAAATTACCTCTTAAAATGCATTACTTGTCATGGATGGGAGAGTCACCTGAATCACAGACATGGGTTAGTTTTGTTTCGTTTTTGCTTATCTTCCTTTTCTTTGTGGCCCTCACCTTTTCATTCCACCTACCATGGTCTGTTTTGAGAAGCCTGAAAATTGTAGACATTGTGTGGGCCGTGGAGTTTGGGCCTCTCCCTTCTCCTACATACTTGCTGTGCTCTGATGCTCAAACTCTGATCAGGATGAAACTCAGGGAACCTTTCTGTTGTGTTTGAAGCAGAACCAGGCTGAATTTATTCTAGATACTTGGCTTATATCCCTCCAAATTTCTAATATACAAAAACCAGCTTAGAAAATATTCTTTGGTGCATGCCAGAAAACATTTATGATATTCATTGAGAAACCAAGGTCAACCAGCCTGGGAGTGATCAATTCTTAAGATAATAAGGTTTCTTTTAACTTCTGGGCATTGATGTATCAAAGCTTGTTTCTTGTCTAATCACAAACCACCACTCCCTGAAGCTCCCCCTGACAAACATTTATTGAAGCTTTAAGATGTTAATAATATTCAGAGGCACAGATTTGAAGTCATAATCTGAGCTTCCATAACCATCCCAATCATCATTAGGAAACACCATTAACCATCTTTAATGCTTGTATTCCATAAAGGCGCCCCACACTCTGGTTCAGTGAACAGTGAGCCATTGCTCCTGGAGCGAATATAGAGTTGGGTTCTGCAAACCTCCAGTCACAATATTTTTGTCAGCTGATTGACACATAACCTTGTTTTTTGTGTGTTTCTCTTCGGAGACATCTTATTGAACGGCATGCTGTTGGTGCACTAACATTGAACTCCCTCATCAGCTCTGTAAGTCACACCTGACAAAGATTTTCTGACACACATTTCCTCCAGAAGGCACAGCACAGCCTTCTCATGCTTAGGAACGCCAGGCAGCTCTTGAGCACTATATGTGGTGGCCATTTAAACAGGGAAGTCACCAAAAACATAAAAAGGTGAAAACACAGCACTGAACAGGCCCCAAAAGGATACATGCTTTCCATCTAAGAGCTGAATCCAGGAGGCAGCTCAGCTGGGAATGCTTGTGAGCCTGGGCCCCTCAAAGTGTTCTCCAATCCATGCATGGCCATAAATGACCATGAAAGGACAGGGTTTTCACTTGGGAATTACAAGTAAATTTTAGCAAGTAGGAGAATTGACAAATAATGGAATCAGCAAATAATGAAGATCAACCATAATATGTCATTTAAACTGAAGTCCCAGATGATTCAGGCTCCTGGAAGATGACAGTTCCCACCCCCCAGACCTTCATGATCTGGCAAGTATCTTTTATCTTCTGGGAAACAGTAAGAGGAAGAGATTCCTTCAAATAAATAGCTCTGGAGTAAGAAAGCGTAGCAAGTACTGTGGACAACTCTGAACCTGGAACTCTCCATCTGTGGTTGCCTTGAATTAACCAGGTTCTTGTAATAGTTAGCTTTTAACTCTGCCTTTCCTTCCTGCCTGAAATAAACAATAGCCACTCATTCTTTTCTGGCTTTCTGCGGGGATAGCCTGGCCAGCCTCAGTACCCCTAGCACCTGAGCTAAGTGTAGAGCTTCACCCTTTCTTAGAGCATTTCAAAGTACAAAATCCTCCATAAATACATATATGAGATAGTACCTATATGTGTTATCATATAGTTTTATGTAAAACACATAAAATCTAGGCAGTGTAATGTAAGTTCTTTCTTCTCATATTAATTCCTCAAACATACTAAAGAAGATGATAGGCTAGAAGTTCAACCCTATGTTTCCAGAAAAGTCCAAGGTTCTTCACTCTGCTGAATTAGACTCTAGAGAAGGCAAAGAGAACACCACCAGGGAGGAGAAATTAGACAGGTGTCCTATTAAATCTACTTGAAGAACACTGACAAAATATGGAATGATTTTATTGTATTTTTTTGGAAGCTATGTGGCCAATTTTTCAGAAGCTATGTGGCTTATAGGAACCTTTGTAAAGATTTCAGATATCCCCATAATAATTCCTTACAGACATTTAGCCTCTGTTAATATTTCTTCTGATCAATGAGAACTAAATAAACAGTCTTGGTGCCAGTGGTTTTCTTCTTTTCTTTTTTTTTTTTTTTTATTAAATCATAGCTATGTACATTAATGCAATCATGGGGTACAATGTACTGGTTTTTTATACAATTTGAAATATTTTCATCAAACTGGTTAACATAGCCTTCACAGAATTTTCTTAGTTATTGTGTTAAGACATTTGTATTCCACACCTAGTAAATTTCACCCCTTGTAAGATGCACCATAGGTGTAGTCCCAGTGATTACCCTCCCTCCACCCAGCCTCTCCCCTCCCCTCTCCTCCCTCACTCCTTTCCCCATATTCTTGGGATATAATTGGGTTATAGCTTATACGAAAGTCATATATTGGTTTTGTAGTAGAGCTGAGTACATTGGATACTTTTTCTTCCATTCTTGAGATACTTTGCTAAGAAGGATATGTTCCAGCTCCATCCATGTAAACATGACAGAGGTAAAGTCTCCATCTTTCTTTAAGCCTGCATATTAGCCTCTGTTAATATTTCTTCTGAACAACCAGAACTAAATAAACAGTCTTATTATCAGGGGTCTTCTTGAAATTTGTCTGTGACTTTCTATTTCTAAAGCACCTAATGCAATTTGAATGCTAGGTCTTGCACCACCTGGGTAGGGTTATTTCTGACTTCTCATTAGTGTAGCAATTCTCAAACCTTAGTGAGTATTAGAATTGCCTACTAGCCTTGCTAAAAACACAAATTCTTGGACTCCCCACACTGAAAAATTTCTGATTCTGTAAGTCTGGGTGGTACCCGAGATGTTGCATTTGTGTTACGTTTCCAACCTAGTAACCACTATCTTTGTTGTGATCAATTTACGTGATATTTAGTGTAATGCTGGGCACATGTAAATGCTCTATCAATGCTAACCATACATCAGTTTCCCTACTGTCCCATAATTATAACGTTTCCAATCTTATCTTCATTTAGTTGCCCTTATTTCATTAATATTCTATTTTATCCTCTCTTTACCTACTCAGATCTATCTTGACACAGGTAAAATCTCAATCAATTTTTTAAAAAACCTTTGATATCATCTTTGGCTCATCCTTTCCTGAGTACACATTGATCGATGCCCTTAATTTAATTTTTAATGATATATTGGCATAAATGTGTACTAATTTGCTTCTGTGGTAAAATTGTGTTTCCATCTAGATAAGGAGGGCTGAGGCCATTTCTTATATATCTGCTCTACCCATTCCAGCATCCAAAACACCTATTAAGTAGACAAGATGGATTACTTACTTATAAGGTGCTCAAGTACGTGTCTTATTTTGAAGATTGTAGAGAAATGCAAAAAACTATATAAAGTATATGTATAAAGGCTAATGAAGGGTAGATATTAAAAGCCAATACCTATTTAATTCCTCTTAAGGAAAGATAGTTAAAAAATAAATTTTATTTACTTCTCAACTCAATTGACAAATTCAAAACTACTTTTTAACTTTTTTCTTACTGTAAAGTTAGAATGCTTCGAATCTGAATGCCTACTACAAGGTTGAAACTTGTCTTCACCATCTTCACCATAAATACTTAATATTAATATGTATTACCTGTATGTAATACTAGTGTCATATGTATACATAGTATAAAATATATAGGTGTGAGTTAAATGTTATAGAGGTCCAGTTTTCTTCCTTGGAGTTCTAGCTCTATACTTCACTAGCAATCTGGGAATTCTATGCACAGAAATTTATCATAACCAAGCACTGGGCCTGGAGACTGGCAATTCCAAGTGGAAAACAATTGCTATTTCTCTGGTGGGGGACTGTGGTACTATTTGGGCTTCAGGCACTGAGTAGTCTTTATAAATGTTCTCCACAATGTTTGCGAGAAGGCTGAAGGTCTCTAGCAAACTGACTTCTCAGGCTTTTCATTATGTGTGGCCCCCTCCTTCAACTGCTTAGGAAGCCATGAAAGCAATTACCTCCTGAACTGAGCAACTACTCTTCAATAATATAGTTCTTCTGAGTTTATGTAGTTGACTGATAGTTAATTTTTTTATATGAAAGGAATTATTTGACTATAATTTGGTTAATCACACACCTTTTTAGAAAATAACTTTGGCTTAGTAAAAACTATAAATTCATTCATCCATTTGTTATTTCATCCAGTAAATATTTACTCAGTGCATATGTGCACTGTACATGATACAAATTATTTTAGAGGATTAAAGTATGTATCAGGTATGGATTTTATTTTGATCATTCATTTTATTATGGCTGGTAGAAAATACGTGTCCATAAGGAGCTACATTTTGAGGTAGAAAGCATCAGTTGTCATAAAAGCGGTTAATGCAATGCATGTTGAGAATAGATCTAGATTATTTAAAGGACGTTGGGGTAGACGTTATGGCAGAAGCTCCGTTTCAGTGGGGTCAGTAAGGAAACCTGTAGACGTGTGGAGTTGTGGAGATAAATCACTTTTACAAAACCTGGTCATTCTTTATGTGTGTTGGATTCTAGAGACTGCGACCTGGTCAGGGTGGAGGAGCATGAAATGAATTTGGAGCCTCCTTGGTCCAGTTTGACTGGAGCTCAAAGCATAGCAGGGGGAAGACTGGAAGAGTTCACTGTTGTGAGTTCCAGGAAGATTGTTGGTGTCAGGCCAAGGAAGGGCATCTTGGGTGTTAGTCTGTCTACAGTGGAGAGGGGAGTGAAATGAATCCGTGTGTGCTTTAACCAGATCAGTTTGGCAATGAAATATCTATGGAACTGTCTATAATATCAATATTTCATTTCTGCTCTCACTTCTACAATTTGGACATATTTGTCTCCTTGTGTGTCTTTCCCCTTTCTGGATTTTGAGACTTGCACTAATTATTTGGGCAGTGCTTTCCTCAATCAGAGAGGGTCCTAGGATCCATGGTCACTTTAGCAAATGGTATCATCAAGAGCAGTGGTTCTCAACCTTCCTAATGCCGCAACCCTTTAATACAGTTCCTGTGAGTTGCGACCCACAGGTTGAGAACCACTGGTCTAGAGAGATACAAAATGAACAGGCAAACTTCTTGGAAAAATACTATATTCTAGTTTTATGTCTGCTTTATGACTCAGTGGGTAGATGGTGGATGTTCAAAACGCAGTGAAAGAAAGATTCCAGAAGAGAAAGTGCTTTGCAGACGTGCACGGTTCCCAGTAACAGAGGTGAATGTTATCATGACCAAGTTGCTCCAGAACTGCACTCAGAGATAAATCTGAAAATAAAAGTCATGAGTGCGCCAGGTAAATATCAATATCCTGCAAATAACCTTCGACTCTTCGACAAAAAAGGAGTCTAGTAAATAAACATTTCAGGTATCATACATTACAAACTTATTCGGTGAGATCTCAAAAGTTGCTAGTTTGAATGATTGATGATCACGGTATATATCCAAAGTGAAAATATATATGTACTCCCCAAATACACTATCAGTTTCCTTTCACATTATTTATACCTAAACTATGATGAGAAATTAGTTACAGAACATTACAGTCTCTCTCTATCAGTGTACTACTAGGCTTAGAATTGACATGGATTTGGGGAAGTTAGCCAGGTTTTAAAAATGACCAAAAAAATATTAAACCCACCCACACACATTGACAAAATCAAAGAGTCACTCTTTGTTCTATAAATCTAATACACTCCATCACACATTATGAATTTTGTACACAAAGTGTCTTTTTTTTCATACTTCTCAGAACTCTTTGGGGCTGCTCTGTGTTGTAGCATTGGCCCACTCTCCATTGTCTGCCTTAGCTGAGGACCCACCTTGTCTCTGCGAGTGGCTTAGTGCCGCCTCTTTTCCAGAGGTATTAGGTGGGATATGTACAAAAGCAGAGTAACTGTGCCCTCCTCTGGCCAGAGAAGTGATTGCATTTTGGGCTTCCCTGGCTTGAGCACAGCAAACAAGAGACTTTGTGATCTATGCACAGATACAAAGATGGGCTTTCTTATAATTAGCATAACTAGTGATTTTCTGAGGCACACACATTCCTGTAAATAGTATTACCCCTTCCATGGTATTTCTGGAATTATCAAGTAAGGGACGACAAATACATGCTGAGCTCTGCAAGGAATATTACTTATCACTGGTGTTTTCCAGACGGCCAGCTAAGTGGAGTCAACACAGGTTGAAGTTGTTAACAAGCTTGTTGTAGGCCCGTCATGAGAATGTCAGGAAAGGTGAATGACTCATAACTGCTTTTCATTTATCTCTCTGCTTCTCTTATCTGCTTCTTAGGAAGAAATCAGCATTAAACTGATAGTATTTTCTAAATCCAAAGATGGAAATAAGCATTTTTATGTTTTCTCCTGACATCCTCAGTCTCAGTGGGAAGAAGGAAATGATTTCTCACTATCCGGGAAGGGTAGCTACCCATCCCTAAGAGGAGAGGGCTCCTCCCTGAGCCTGAGGCCCCCACACGACTAAGTCAGTCTCTGCCGCTGAGGAGAAGAGCATTCATTTCAAGAAAGCTCCAAAGTGGGAATAACAGTAGCAGAACCCAGATCTCTGCCTGGGGTTTCAGGTTGCTTTTGCAAAAGAACCATGGCACTTTCTTTATGAAACATCTGGGCATAACTGCTCTGTGATCAGAGCAGCCAATGACTCTGATCAAGTGACTTATCAATTAAAAAAAAATCTATTTACATTTCACTTTTTGAATACTGCATTTATGCCATAATCTAAATTGCTAAATTATGGTGCATTAATTTGGGCTTGCATTGTTTTCAACAAAATTAGCCCAATATCTGGTGATCAAAGGGAGAAAGGTGGTGGTAGTTATAATGTGGAGGGGGAGGGGGACATTTCCAATTAGAGATGTTTCTCTAGCAAGACAAAGAATTATGTTGCATTATGTAATTGGTTCTGAGGCTGTGATAATGAGCGTGTTGTCAGAAATTTCAGAGAATCGGTGTAATCAGCTTGAAACTCATTTCCTGAGCTCTAGACTCAAACTTAACCTCCAACTGGCCATATTTTTTTTGATTGATGTTCTGTTACCTGAAATTCAGCACTTTAAGAATAAATATTTTTTAAAAATAAAAAATATGGTTAGATAAAAGGAATAAGTTCTAGTATAGTACAAGTAAGTTCTAGAATAGTACAGTAGGGAAATTATAGTTAATAATAATTTATTATATATTTCAAAATAGCTACAAGGGACACATTGTAATGTTCTCAACACAAAGAAAAGATAAATGTTTGAGTGGATATCCCAATTACCTTAATTTGATCTTTAAACATTATTTACAAATATCAAAATATCGCACACTCTACGAGAATATGTGAAACTATAATATGTCGATTTCACACATGACAATGTATGTGAAAGTAATTTATATAAAATTGGTAGAAAAAAAAGGAAGTATAAAGTCTGGTGAGGAAGACTTGGGAATAATGTAATTGGAGTTTGGGGGGAAAAAATCCAGAAACCAAACTACAAAGCAGCTTACCCCCTTCTCATTGGATCCATTTCCCCTCCCGACTTGCCTCTTCTCTCTGTTTCAGCATCAGTGCTCAGTACCTTGGGCTCATGTTTTACTACTCTTCCTTTCTTGAATTCTTTCCCAAATAGATTTGTAAACTGCACTGATTCTTTGTAAAGGATAATGGTTTATCACTCTTCCATTCCCACCACCACCCCCAGGATGCTGCCCTGCTCTGCCTGAGTTAGGCCGCAGCTCTGCAGCTCATTTCCTGCTCTGCTGTCTCCTCTCTGTGGTCCATTCTCCCTGGGCGCTCGGTGAGTGTGGGTGGGGTCGTAGCCCTAACCCGGCTTTCAGTGTATCCTAACGCCTGGCTCTGGTCTTTGCTGATGAACCTCCTTATTCTAAGGTCCCATTAAACATACCAGCTTGTTTTTCATATGTGCTTTTTGCAAGCCAGATTCTATGTTTTTACCACCCAGTTCAAACTCCCAGAAGTACCTTCCTCTTCCCTTTCCCTTGTTGAAAATATATCTTATATCTTATAACCTTATGAGGACAAGGTTATACCCCACCTTTTTGTGATAAGTTCTCTGATGACCACACCAAGAAAGAGATCCTAAGATCTGTCACCTTACTCAGGCTTCTGCACTAAAGAGTAACATTTGGCAAACCATATGTGTCATCCTCGATCATTCCCGTACCTCTCACTTACTTTACTAGGTTGAATGCTATGTGAAGCCAGGTACAGGGATTCATTTATCCTCACAGTTTCCCAAGCACATAAAGCATTTAGCTCTCTGTACACTTGAAATAGATATTTCTGTTGGTAACTCGAAAGTGTGTTTTTAGGAAAAATGCATTTATAAAGCAACTCTTTTGTGTAAAAGATAAAATATGCATTAATAAAACAAAATATTTGGATATGGGCTGGATGGAGTTTTTAAAAATAAAGGATTCACTAAAGGATTATTAAACTTACTTGAGTGATCTTAAGTTTTAGAACGCGAGTTTAAAAACAATCAAGGAACAAATTTTCAATTATTAAAAGTTCCTATTTACTTATACACAAATTAAGAGTTTAAGCTAAACGCCTTGTTGAGAAAAAAAAACAAAACAACTAACATCTCATGAAGAAGGAGGATTGAAACATTGTTATAAGGCAATTTTTCAGAGCAATTGCTTCAGTGAATAGGTTGAGACAAATGTAATTAACATCTTAATCAGTTATAAGTATTTACTTATAAACACTCTGTCCAGCCCATATCCAAACATATGTTTTGAAATATTGAAGAATATAATGAAATTCTTTCCCATTACATAGTTCATCTGAACTGTGGCCTCATTGATGGATTTGACTTGAATGACGGTGAGTTACTCCATTCACTAAGTGTTTACTGAGCAACCAATAGATAAATGTCTGGCATAGGAGAAAAAGCATGTGACAAAACAGACAAGGTCCTTGTCCTCATTGTTAAGTTTTATAGGAGGAATACCCTTTTTCTAGTCCATTTTATGTCAGAAATACCATTCTAGGAACCTGAATAATTGTTATAGGAAGAATTGAGGAATGTAAGTTGGTGTGAAACATTTCCCTCCTCTGCCTACTTCTTTCTAAGTCATAAAATGACAGAAAATGGTATAATGAAAATTTATTTTTATTTATAATTCACACCAGAAAAATAAAGCGTATCATCAGTATTACCAGAAGACATTACTGAGCGTCTTCTGGTTGAGTAGAAGGACATCCAACCTTTCTTCTTCCTCTCTGTTCTAGTCATATAACACACCAACAATGTACATTCTGAATAGTGTTGACAAAATAGATGAAAAGCTTTGTAAAAATTAAAATTTAGAGTAGAAGGGATCTTGAGAACACTTAGCCTAATCATCCCATTTTTCCATGAAGGAAAAGAAAACTCAGAAAGAAATTACTTTCTCAAGGATTGCAGTCAATTAGCAACAGGTTCTAGACCAGAAAAAGTTTTTGTTCAGTTCAGTTCATCTTGTGCTAAACTATTTTGTCCCCAAAATTATTTCATTCTTTTATCCCATACAAATGTTTTACATTTTTCCTCTAGAATGGGAGGGCTAGATAAAGCTTCCTGAAAGAGGTGAAACTCACTCTGAGTCTTAGAAAGCACAGATAATTAATAACTTACAGGAATAAAGCTATAGGGTGATATTGCAGATAGAAGGAACCATTGTGCCAAGGCTCAGGCTATGTCATGGCCGGGCCAGCTGCACAGGCCAGATAGGTGGGCCTGGTGAGGGATGAATGTCCTCGGGGCTAACTCATCAAGGGTCTTGGATGCTTTGCAAAGGGATTTTGTTCCTTTCCTAAAATTGAGAAAGAGCTTTTTAAGATTTCCAGTAGGGAGTCCTGGGTAGATGTTTGTGTCAAATGCTACCACCTTTGTTTTAGAGACATCATTACTGTAACAATACAGAGGACAGAGGGTGAGGGATCGCAGGCAGAGAAACCAGAGAAAAGACAGTTGTAGTGACGGTCAGCACTCAAGCTAAGTCATGTTGACCCAGTGAAAATGTAGGCATCAGGCATATTATTCACAATAATTATCAGTCCGCAGATGCTTAGTCTATGAACGAGCTTCAGGGATACATAATCCACTGAAAGTGAAACATATTTGGTTCATGTGGGTGTGTGTATTTCTGATGACACAGACATAGATCTTATTCTCAAAAGAATGAGAATCATATTTTTTTTTTTTTTTACCAGCTGTAGCACTAAGAGCCTGAAAGTGTTGAGGCAGTTTCCCCAGCTCCCAACTCCTCACCTAGGAAATCAGTCTTCCTTGGATAATTGCACCAGGGCTTTAGATAGAAGAGAAATGATTTTTTGAGACATGTATCTTTTAGCTGAAATCGATGTAGTAGATTTGTAACTCTGCAGAAGCACTGGTAATTATCACGACTCTCTCAGAAGAATATGAACACCAATTCATAAAATTCTGGAGATAGAGTCTTTTGGTGGCTAGGTGAGGAAGTGTTGAAAATGCACATTTTCCTGGCACCCCTTGCCAACTCCATCATCAGGAGCTGAGTAGCAGAGTGACACAGTAGCCGAGTCCAGCGTAGCTTAACTTGAATTTGAATTATTAGTATATGTTCTGCACTTCTAAGACTTTTCACATGTGAGGAATCAGAATGTGGTGTGTTTTAGAAAATAGTAAAAGTGTAAACAGTCTCAAAACAGTGTCATAGCTTAATCTGGAGTATGTAATATTCTGCAAGCCCTGGTTTATGATATAAACTGAAATCTATGTCAGCATTTAGATTGCTCCACACTTACTGGGAAAACCAGCATAATGTTTATTCTTTGGTATTGCTATGTAGTGCTAAGAATGGCATACAGCAAAAAATTAGGAAAAGAAGTAAATACAGCAATATAAAATGCAGGGTGGGGCACGAGTGCTATCTTCCAGTTATTATGGGCTTATAGCTTGATTCCTATACAATAAATTCTGAGTTACTGAGAATTGTGACTGCTGGGTTTTAAACATACCTTGTAACACATATTAGTGCTGAGACTATTTTTTCACTTTATTTTTGTTTATACATGCATGTAATGAGTTGTGTAAACACATACGCACATATATCCTTATTTATAGTGTTATAAGATAAATCACAAAACAAAATCTTAAAATAAACATCCACCCAAGAATGGGAACATTGCCCAAATGTGCATCTACCTATGTGGTTCCTTCCTATCTTATCCGCTTTTCTCTCTATTCAGAAGTACTCATTGTTTTAAATTTTCTATTTATTATTCAGTTGCTTGCTAATGAAATGGTTATATCATATGTGTTTATATTAAAAACAAATTATTTTTGTTTGCTTGTTCTTAAACTTTATAAAATATTATTAAATATATGTAGTTTCCCAAGACTTCCTCTTTTCACTCAGCATTATATTTGTTTATTTTTCATCAGTGCAGAACATCCCATTGGGTGAATACTCCAAATCTGTTCATCTATTATTTAGTTAAGAACATTCAAATTCTACCATTTCCAGGATAAGTGTTATGAAAATCTCTTAACTGACTTTTTGCAGATAATTTATTTATCTCATTTCATCATGTAACAGTGTCTAGATTCTGAATCTACTTCTCTTGATACAAAAATACTGATCCTATTTGTCTCAGGTCTGATCCTCGGTTCTGATCTATTACTTTCTTTTCTGAAGATGTTTCTCCCGTCAGCTAACTTCTTGAGTAGTCTCCTACTTCCTGTATGTGTTCAGTAAACAAAGACCAGTTATCGTACATTCTGGGTAGTTTATAGGCCAGCCTTTCTGGACAGTGACAGGTTAAATCACAGGCAAAAGCATCTTTCTTTCTAGAGATGTTTCTGTGATCTAGAAAAATATATCCTTTTACTTCCTTGGTTGGGCCAGCTGTACCTTTTTTCCAGCAACGTAAACATAATTTTATTATCTGTAAATCTCCAGTGCACAGGGAGTGACTTTAGCTCCACCCCGTATCTTGTTTGCTGGATTGGATATTAAAGAGAAGTGCCTTTCAGAATATTTGTCATTTTTATGAGAGTGTTTTGAGAAAAGTATTTACTCCAAGTTTCTGTCATATATATGAGGTCTGGCAATTAAGTTGGCTTACTCATCCTAGAAAAAGTGCTAGGTACCTCGGTGCTGAATATCACTATGGTCACCCCTGAAATTCTCCCCTTAGGAAGCTGTGCACCAATACCAGTGCCTCATCCACACTTCAAAGCTTTTTTAGGAGGAGATCATCAATGTAATGTATGACGACTGCTCTGGTGGCTCTTCCAGAAAAGAAGTTCCAAAATTGCTCTGAAGGGTGGAGCAGGTCCTGGCATCAGTACATAGATTCCCAAGAGGAACTTCAAAGGTGACCATAGTGATGGTGAGGAGTAGGTAGGTAGCACTCTTTGTAGGATGAGTTCACTGTATATTTATGATCATCACGGGCAGGAGCAACTCTAGCATTACCACTATAACCATCTTTATGAGAATTATGTGGAAACATGAGACCCGGGAAGTTTTCCTTACTGTTTGACTTTAAACAGAATTCTTGGCATTAAACAATACTCAAATTTGAATCTTCAACGACATTGCGACTCTTATATTATAAAATAGTGTTTATAAGAATACTGAATATTTTGAATAACACTTTGATATTCAGATACACTTAAGGATTAAAATATCATCACACCTAAACATGTAAAAACCTTATTAATGCCTAACTCTGTGTCAGCATTACTAGTGTTATAATCAGTAGCGTAACAGTAACATAAAATTCGTGATTATTTTCTAGTAATCATAAATTTTAAAACCTTAAAAGAATAGGTCTTTATGTACCCATTAATACACTTATGAGAAGACATTACCACAGGACGGTTACATTGTCCAGGTCCTGAAAGTCCATTTGCTGGCACACCAGCACATTTTATCCACATGCACAGACTCTGGACACTACTATTTTGCTTAATCCAAGGGGCAGCGTGGTTAATTGACATCTGCTAGAATAACATTTGACAGTATCACCAAAGAGACTCTCTCATGGTGCTGTGAAACTCTACAGGGGGTAGACTATGCTCAAAACATTCTCCACAGCATCTCAGAACACTGTTCTGCCGTGTCGCTACTAAATATTTCCTTACGTTTGTTAAACTTCCCTTCCTAATGCTACGTATTTTGATACCATGATAAAGCTACAAGTCTGATAGACATATATTCCAGTCATTTACAATTTCCAAAGAGTTCATTTTGCTTCTTCATAGCACATCATAGCATACGTTGGAGGTATTGGCATATGCTTCCATGGGAAAATACAGTGCTATCGTGAGCAGCTTTCTCCTTAAGGAAAATACAAGCTAGTAAACGGGTAGCTCTCTTCGTCTTCCCATTACCTAGTCTACAAATCTGCCTTCATCTGCAGTTATATTATTTCTCTCCCCTCTAGTTACTGTACAAGAAGCATCCCTTCTCCTACTGGAGAGGCGAATCTCCAAACTTCCTAAATCTTACCCCACTCTCCTTTAGGAAGACACAGCTCCATCAGTCATCTCTCTCTCTCACACACACACACATGCTGGCACAATCTCCTCCATCTCTATTCATCCTCTTGTCCCTGTGTTCTTGCCCTCAGCGTTTAGACAAGCTAGCAGACAAAGGAAGCAAACACAGACCCTTGGTACGTACTTCAGTGTTTCCAAGCTACAGACCTGCCTCTTTATCATCCTTCACAAAGAGCCTGTGTTGTTCCCAACTCTCTTACTTTCCCATTCATTGTAATAAATGTTCTTTTAAAATGTCATTTTAAATTTGCATAATGAAATACTTCCTCACTCCCACTATTTGTCTTTCCCCAATCTGGCTTAACCCCAGCCTGCTCCGTGGACACGGATCTTGTTAAATCCACCTGTGGTAAGCGCGGTGCCAAAGCCCACAGACATTTGCCAGTCTTCATTTTATTTGACCTAACATCAGCTTTCTGGGCAGTATTTTCAGATATTTCCCTTGCTATCTTTCCTGATACCGCCTTCGCCTGATTTCCCATCTTGCTGCCTGCTTCTCAGTCACTTTGGGGGCTTGTTTATCACCTCCCAATGTCTAAATGTTGGAGTTCCTTAGGCCTCAATTCAGGGTCCCCCTCTCTCCTTTTCACATTTTATTGTCTCATCAGGCCATCTTGCCCACTTCTCTGGCTTTGTAAACCACCTGCAGGCCAAGACATTGGATGACTTCTTCAGCTCTGAGCTCCAGGTTCATATCTCCAGCTATTTCTGTGACATGCCCACTTGGATGTTGTAGATTAAAACCCTTTTAATATCTCCTTCTATCACCAACTCACAAACTATATAAGTGGTTATTTCCCTTAAAATTTCAGATTCATTGAAATTTGAAGGATACATTGAAGGATACATATAATTAGGTATGTTGTTTGTACTTATTAAGTAAAGTCCAAGTTGCAGTTCAGCCTTTCAACCAAGAGGCGTGCCACATGCCCCTACATTGTAGCTTTATGATCAAACTGTTTGAATAATTGAAGATTTCCATGACAGGGAGAGGGCTAGAAGCACGATGCAATTCTGAGACTAAATTACAATGGCTTTGATAGGGAATAAAAGCAGAACAATTTTCTCCTTGGTGATACTTTACCACTGTCCTTCTTCCTTTTCATGATTTTCAGATACCATTCTGATGAGTTGTTGTTATAGTTAATGTACCACCAGTAATGGGGTATCTCTCAAGTATCTTCATATATGTTCTGCTTATGGAGAATATATTGGGAATGTTGAGAACAGATGCCTCCCCCACAGAACACAGGGCCATATACCCTCAGTCACACACATGCACACATCTCACCCCAAAGAAAGAGAGAGAGGGAGAGAGGGAGAGATGGTATAAAGAAATTTCATGAAGTTGGAAGGTGGAAACTCAGCGATGAAAAGGTAGCACATCAGTGGAAAGACATAAAAAATAAATATGAGACGACAAAAACAAATCTGAGATGCCGCTCTGTTAATTGTGTCCTTTGTGCTATAGCTTTTGTTCCTTGGCCTTAGAACTAGTCTTTCTGAATTCATTGCTGTGTGGATGTTGTTGCATCCCGACTTGTTAGTACTAGCCTTGAGTCTCGACATGGCTATTAGCCCGGCCTTAGACTTCCAATGGCCCTCATTCTGCCCAAATCTCTTAATTCATTCACACTTTCTCCTGGCAGACACTCTTTCAGGGGACTTGGCCCCTTCTGCAGTTCTCCTAGTCCCAAATCTTATCTTTGTTAGGATGAGGGAGAAGTCAGAAAGATGCTTTGTGACTTCAGTGTAGTGCTGAGGTTCCAGAAAATATAATAGTTTCCAGCCAAGCAAGGTTACGAGGTAGATACATCAAACAGACACATAGTCAATCTATAGAAGTACAGCCAGATGAAGACTTGGATAGATATTAAGAGAGACTGTGGGTTCGAATGGTTTCCCTCTTCATGGAGATCCATATATAAAGCATGTCAGCTCAGCACTGAAATTCTAACTGTGGCGAAGGATGTCTGCCTCAATTGTTCTCTTATAGTTACACACCTGACTACGAGGAACAAGTACAGAAACTCAAGGAGCTGCAAGGAGAGAGAAAGATATTAGGTGGAGAATGGCAGAAAATCATTACAATAGTGGATTTCACTCCCTGCACCCTGCAGCCACCATTTTTAAACCAAACTTGAGTAACTTTTATAGATGCAAATTACCTTAAAACCCAAGGGGTCTCTACCAGTTTATTCTAGAATCAAGCTATTAACATACTCTAACAATGAGATCTTGATAAAAGAAATATCTTATGGGAAGATGCTCAGTTTAGTCCAATTGCATTCAACAAACATGGATTGTATATCCGCCTGGTTAGGCAGTGTGGTGAGACGTCCTAGAGGTCAGAAGCAACAGCATTCCTGCCTGCAAAGGAAGCTCAAAGTCCAGTCTGCAAGAAAACATTTAAGATGGGATTTCTAAAGGGATTTAAGTTAGCAAGGGGGAAAATTCAACTCACATAAGATAAACTATAGAATAAAAAATGGCTCTGGAATGTATCAAATTAATAACTTATATACTCTGCCCCTTCCTAAGGAATAATTTAAATTATCATGTTTGAAGCTCTAAGAAGGAAAAAAACCTATTAGACTTGGTAAAAGTATTTGTGGATAAAGAGTTGTCTTGATATGTAACAGAGTCTGCATTTTATTTAGTTTTTGTTGTTTTGTTTTGTTTTGCTTTGCTTTTACAGAACATTGATACAGAATAAATTTCTAAGGGGCAGTTTATGCTCTAACTTCAAGCAAGTTACTGGGGGATGACAGGTGCATTAGACTTTCATAACGTGCTTTTGATTACTCCAGACGCTACAGACTCCTGAGTCTAGGTGGCAACACACTAATCCAGGGATTTGTGGTTTCTTTCTTATGGATACAATAGTATTTTGGTGCCATTTGTTCAAGGCAGGTTAAGAGAAAGAACTGTGTTCTCTAGGTTTGAGTCTCAATCTCACATATTTATTTCTCCCTGTTGGTAGATAAAAGTCTTTGTTGTAGAGTAAGATAATTCAAGAGGAAGAAACGTTGATAGTAGAGTATATGGATTGTGTGGAGAAAGGTATTTGCTTCATCTTTAATGTGGAGCTTCCAGCATGAAAGGTACAAAGTGGGGGAGCAGCAGCATTAGACTGTATTCACAGGTAGGAGAGAAGGGGGTGGGGAAAAAGAGATGTGGGGTAGAGATGTGGGTATGTGTTACATGGCAGGTCACCCTGGACTGGAAATACCTGCATTTTCTACTTCACAAAGGAGGAAGCAGAGAACAGGACCCATGACTAGAGATTATTTCAATAAACTTCTATTGAACTTTTACAATGAGAAGTACCAGGGAAGTCACAAAACAGGACCTGGGACAGATGCAAGAACCAGACCTGTCTCTTTTCTACGTGTTTCCAAAGAGAATGACAATACCTAGCAATGTTGTCGGGGCCATTTTTTAGCCTGTGTTCCTAGCATATCGCCTGGTCAGACAAGATGCTGGAAAGATATTTGTTCATCTGGGTGAAGTTTGTTGGAATTAAAATGATTTTAACTCTTATCTTTGGAGTTAATATGAGTCACATATTTCTAGTTAAATCCATTGGCCTGGCCACAAGGAGAGGTCAACAAATGAAAAGGAAACCAGCATTTATTAGATACTTGGGAATCCTGTTCCATTGTGAAAATAATTTATATATAATTAGGATATATTTTCTCTTTTAAGTCTAAAAACAAGCCTAGGAATGTCTATCACTTTATTTCTCAAGGTCAAAAATCCAAAGCTCTGAGAAACAGAGTAACTTAACTGAGGCAATACAAACAGCAAGTGAGAAAGTCGTGCTTTCAATCCAATGAGTGGAAGATTGTAAAGCAAACTGGGGTCAGTATGATGTAGAAACTCAGCTTTTACCTTCTGATATTGTGATAGAAATAAGAAAAAAGGATCTGTATATCTATAGTGAGCAGGTATGATGAAAATAGAGAATAAATGCTAAACTATACATGATAGAAAACTACATACCAGACTTTCAGATAAGAATGGTGTGTGTGTTTGTGTGTTTTAATTAGGCATTATCCTTGATACTCACTTCATTAGCTATAATCATATGTTAATCACAAGGACATAGCAAATTGAAGTAGGTTAGAGCTCACACCCGATGCAACTAACTGTATGTCCAGTAGAGGGAGCCACCATCTTACAATTGAAAGTATCTCTTCAGAAAGTGCAAAATTGTGTTTTTGAAGGGAGCCCTGAGAGGTCAAGGGAAACATATAATCTCAAGTGTATTTGGGGAAAGAGTTGCTCAGATTTTAAAGCAGCTCCCTGCCTAGATGCAAAGAAGAATGCATGAAATTATTTGCTGATTTCCTAAAGTCACTAAAATCCATGGAGTGCTAGCTCTTGCCTTGGAGTCACTGTATTTTTCAAAGACTAGGAAAATGGCCAGTGTATTTCTGACCATTGCTGAGGTATTTTAACCTCCCAGACTGGGCTGCGGCATCTCCTGGTCTCACTAATATAGTGACGAGTGGTATTTGCTAATCTTCAGTGGTTTTCCTTTTCTCCTATTCTCATTTCATTGAATTTCTGAATAAAAGAAAGAAATAGATCAGGAATGGGAATAAAAATAAGTAGTAAACATTCATACTTATGTAGTTATACCCCATTCTGTGGAAATGTAGGTGTAAAGCAAAAAATATCAAGGTCAGGTGCCAAAGCAAACTTTATTATATATTTTTTTATCTAACAATTCCTCTAATAAGTGAAGCGATAGGTAGAGAGGGGTAGGGAGAGAAAAAAATGAAAGGTTTTTCTTTTTTTTGGTCTTGTTTAAAGATTTTCTTCATGTTGTTATTATTAGTATTATTTTTAGTTATTCTAGAATCCATTCCGTTATGAGAAACTTCCATATTTTTCTGCTGATTTTTTTTTCTCTTTTCTCTCCATTCTTCTCTCACACTTTCCTCTGTTCATTTTCTTTACCCTTCTCTTCTAAGGGACCTATTATTTCTTGTCCTTTTCCTTTTCTGACGACTATGTTCTCCAAGGCATTTTGCCACACACATAAATGAAACCCTAGTCAGTTTTTTTATACAAGCTCTAGCATATGATTTGAAGTAACGCTTAGGAAGGGAATACATAACTCCACTTCTTCTAAAGAAGAAATTGATCTCTGTCTAAGAGGGAGTAGTATTTGGATCCAGAGGCTTCTGGCCTCCGGTGGGAGAGCCCACATGATGGACGTGACCTTATCTTGCTTCTGATGGTGCTAGTGGGAAACCAACAGAGTGATGCTGGGATTTTAAGTACGTGAACTGGAACAGGAAGAGAAGGTAAAGCAAGTAAGGTGAAAAGAAGACAGGAATGTAGGTCTGGTATTTACTGAAAAATTACTGGTGGTAACGTTAAAGCTAATGTGAGTGTGCTGACTCCCCGGGTTAGATCTCTTACGTTCTCTAAGCTTCAGTTTCCTACGGTGTATAATGGGAGTGAAAACCTGCACCGCCCAGGTTTGCCCTGAGAACAGAATGAACATAAAGATGCTTTTTGAAGAACTCGTCTGCGACTAAGGGTACAGTTTTGAGAAATGGAGGGATGAGGTAGAAATGGAACAGGCTTTGCAATCGGAGATTCCCGTCCCTGTGGCAGCACTTTCCAGAACTTTAACCTCAGGCAGAATTTCCAGGAAGAGTTAAGGCTTTCAAACCCAATTTATTATTCTAACCTGCTATGTGATCTTGGGTAAGCCATAAAAAAATCTTTTGAATTTCGATTTCTGCCTTTGGAAAATGAGCGTAAGTAATTCCTGTTTTAAAGTTGACACGATTGAATATGACGATCTGGGTGGAAATGTGTGGCAGACAGGAAGGCTGTCTGTCACCTGTTCATCCTCCTAGCACCACAAAGCCCTCTTGCTAAGATCGCAATTGACTTAACTCTCCTAACTTCAATCTGGCATCCAGTTTGCCCCGGCTGTACAAAGAGCTTCCCCCAAATACAATCTCTGTGTAATTTATTGCTCCTTCATTGATCTTCTGCTGTGTGAAGTGACCCAATACCTAACACTGGAGCAAAACCACCCATCACGTGCAACTCTCTTGGACTGAGTCATGGTGTCCCGGAAGAGGATGCAAATGTCATCATCCTCCTGGCTCACTATGAAATCATTCTGGCTCCACAACCAAAGAGACACCTTCTAATAAAAGCTCTAGAACCCTCACTACAAAGAATACTGGAGGACTTTCTTCTCAGTATATAAGTGAGCACCACTTACTAACTGACCTCGAATCCCATGTCACTGAGGCAGTGGGAGCCATTGAGTGTTGCTACTTCTTCTCTAAAAATTTTCCACTTTTGTTGCCAAAATATTTACATTTCTGTTTTCCTGCTAATATCTGACCTTTCTTCTCTCTCTCTCCTGTCTTGTGGATGTTTCTAAAGACATACATAGAAGTGCTTCTACTCTCCTAGTTTTATTGAAAGGTCTTAGTGAGGGCATCCATTTCTCTAGAGTCAGCAATCCCATTTGTTCAGACGAGTTAATGTCAGTATCTCTGGCTTTGCTCTTTCCTGTGAGCTCCACTTTTTCATATCCAACTGCCCTCTCGCCCATCCAAGAATAGTCTGCATTAGTTAGAATGTGGTCTAGGAAAAAAAAATGCATTATCCCATTCTTTGAGAGTGTGTTAATTTTTAAATGCTGCTATCACAACTTAAGCAGCTTAAGATAACATAAATGTGTTATCTCTCAGTTTTGTGGGTTAGAAATTCAGCACAGCGTGGTTTGGGTTCTTTGCTCAGAGTCTTATCAGACTAGACAGACTAGGTATCTGCTGGGCTGTGGTTATCATCTGGGGCTCCTGGGCCTCTTCCAAGCTCACTAGGTGGGAGAATTCATGTCCTTCTCAGGCTTCCCCTGTGACTGTGTCCATCGTCAAGTCAGCAGTGGTAGCAACAGCCCTTTTTGTGCTTCCAATCACTCTGACTCCCTTTTCCATTGGAGAAGATTTATGAGATTATATTGGGTCCAATCAGGTAATCCAAGATAATCTCCCTATTTT
Source organism: Galagoides demidoff (assembly GCA_963574575.1). NCBI lineage: Eukaryota > Metazoa > Chordata > Mammalia > Primates > Galagidae > Galagoides > Galagoides demidoff. The sequence goes on from CAUYQV010055821.1 coordinate 227,714, forward strand.
AAGGCCAATTTATTAGTAGTGTTAATTATATTTTCAAATTCCCTTTGGCCATATAAAGTAATAGAGTGACAATCCTGGAGATGAGAGTGTGGAATCCTATTGGGGCCATCATTTTTCCTACCAAAAACATTATTGACAGCAGATCTGCAACCCTTAAAAGAGAAGGTTAGAGCTCAAAGGAACATAGGGAACACCTGGGCCAATCTCTTTACTTTTCCAGGTAAGGAAAATTGCGGGCCAGTCAGTAAATAGACCTGCCAGGGCTACATGCTGTTTAGTGGCAACACCAATGCTCTTTTCTCCACTTCCCCAGTAAAGTGCTTCCATTTATTCCCATTAATTTCATGTCTTAAAAGGCTTTCCATTTTTCTTCATTCTGTTGCAATTATATTTAATAATGAGTCTTTCATCTATTGTACCAACAATCGATCTGAGCTTTGAATTTTATTGAATGAAATGGCTAATAAAAATGTTAACAAAAAGTTTAAAAGAAACATTCATGAAGACTTGAATGAAGCAACTAGAGAGAATTACCATGTAGTATGTGAATAAGTATATATGTCATATACATAAACATCCAATAACACACACACGTATGGGAACGTAGAATGGAGGTGTGTGGATGACACAAATGAGTCTGAGACTCACTCTAGCGCCCTGAGTGGAGAGCTGTGGCATCATAGCTCACAGCACTTCAAACTCTTAGGCTCAAGGGATCCTTTTGCCTCAGCATCATCAGTAGGTGGGACTACAGGTGCCTGGGTAGTATTTATTTATTATTTCATTTTTTTATTAAATCATAAAGAGGTAGATTATGTATACATTAACGCATTTATGGGGTACAATATGCTGATTTCATATACAATTTGGAATGCTTACATCGTACTGGTTCATATATCCCTCACCTCATTTACTTTTTATTTTTAGTAGAGATGGAGTCTCTCTCTTGCTCAGGCTGGTCTTGAACTCTTGAGCTCAAGCCATCCACCCACCTCAGCCCAGTACAGTGCTAGGATTACAGGCATAAGCCACTGCACCTGACCACACAATGAGTCTTAAAAGTCCCCCTTGAGATTCATTATAAAGGAAGACAAAAGCGTGTTGGCAGAAAATAAAGAAGGTTTGTTATGGAGGGAGAAGTCACAGATATGTGAGTTAACAAGTCAGGAGCATTGAGCAGACTGGATTTTGTTTGGAGGAATAGAAGGAATTTTTTGAAGAATAAGATGAATAATTAAGTTGAATAAATAAGAGGGAATCATTTTCTGGAAGGGTCTGGATCTGAGTTCGTAGGAAGGCATGTAGATCACTTTTGTAACAGTAGTTTCCACAGTGTATTCTGGTCAGCAGTAGATCACCTGTGGGTAGGATGCAGAGAGACCCTAGGGAGAACGCCCCAGGGAATGGTTGCAGAAATACAAATTATAAAATATGGGCAGGCTATAGTAATTAGGCAAATTAGGGAAACCTGGGGGAGATGTGGAGGGCTTTGTTGACTGATTGAATGAGATGCAAGTAAGAAGGCTTCAAAAAGTATTGCCTTTTGAGCCCAGAAGATCTGGAAACAGAGGTGCCATTATCAGAGATGGGGGAGCTTACACAATGGCCGTTGCCTTTGCTTACATGTGGGACCTCAGTCTGAGGCTTCCATGCATGAACTTGAAATCCATTAACAAGTGCAGTCCATTGCACAAGTTAACACTTTTACTCTCTCTCGTTTTCATTTTACATCCCATATAAGACTGTCATTTTTTTAAAATTGAGTGCTCATGAGACTGAGAAGGCTCCAGCGTCATGGGTTCCTACATAAGCAAACTGAAGCTCAAATCAAATAGTAAAACAAAAGTTCAGCCTTACCCATTGGAAACCACCAACTGACTAGGGAATTTCCACTTTCACCAATGAAATATGAAACCTTATAAAAGTTTCCTTTCTCCCTTTCTCCTCCTCCTCCTGTGTAGCAATGCACCGCTTGCTGTCTGACGATGCCCAATTTTTAAATTGCTGAACGCTCAAATAAACTCATTAAAATTTTAATGTGCCTAAGTTTATCTTTTAACAAGGCCCACTGTTTACCAAAAAATCATTAAGAGATAAAGTGATTATTTGTACTTTGTGGTGCATGAAGAGGATTTTAATATAGGTACAACTGATGCTTGAAAAACTTTACAGAAAAATGAAAAAAATTATTTTTTCAAAAAAGACTAAGGCTTACCAATCTAGACGTGTTGCTGAGTTTTAAATTGTAGTAATGTCTCTGAAATTTCTCTCTTATTTCTGACGTAAGATGCTCACATTCTTATTCCAAGCATTGCTCATGCCTTTTCTATTAATATAAACTGCCTTTCCAAAGGATTGGCCAGGAAATTGGGATAAATTGACTTCATCCATTATTTTTGGTAATTTGACAATAGCCGTGAACATGTGAATAACTGGAGACAAAAATGCCCACAAGATAAGAGTTAGAAAATATTTATATTTCTGTTCAGCTGCTTATTAGAATATACTCATCATCTGATATCTGGTCTCCACCTCCTCCATTCTTTTAAATTGATTTTCCTAAAGTCCCACTTCAGTAATATGGCTTCTGTTAAGTGCATTAATGTACACAGTTAAGATTTAATTTAAAAAAAAGTTAAACATCTTTTAGTTGCTCTTCATTACTTAGATCACATGACTTTAATACTTCATGAGGCCATTTTCTGAAATATCATTTTGTTTCTCCTCCCAGCATTTTCTTACCATTCCATTTAGCTGGCTTGATGCTCCCTCTTCTCAGAGGAGGGGGCCTAGGCAGTGAGGCTGTCAGAAGTCATCCTCCATCTTTACTTTACCCAGGTTTTTTGTTTTTTAAAAGCCAGAGAAGTTTAGAATAAATATGGGGGGAGGGAGGTGCTCTAAAATGGAAGAGCGATATATGTGTATAATATGAACTGAACTTAATTCTGGTTGAAGTCAGTGTAACTTTGGGAGCATGACACAGTGAGCACATTCATTCTTGTGTTGTTAAAAATCATTTTTGCCCAGAAAATTTAAATTGATGTAAGTATCTCCAGCTCTATTCTCTTAAAAGCTCTGGCTCTTCATATTCAGGTATCTGTAAGACTTCCTTTCCCTGTTTTTTACTGACAAATCTAGGAAGGTTTTTTTTTTCTTTTTTTATATTCCTAACCTACTATCTTTTCTTTTCCTTCATTCTTTTTTTTGCCCTTTACCTGTGAATGGAATAAATTAAACTTAAAGATTTTTCTAATGGTGTATTCCCTTTGATGACTGAGATAAGATCCACCAGGTTCTAGTGCCTTTTTACATGATTAGGAATTTGTTCCTAAGAAAAAATTTAGGATTTTTACCAATCTTCCACCCTCCTCCTCCTTCCTTTCCACTACTTCCTTCCCCTCACTTGAATTAAATTGTGTTTCTCTCTCTTGTGGGTGCACAGTTGTTCATCCACTGGTTTCATATTAGTATTGAGTACATTGGACACTTACTTTTCCGTTCTTGTGATACTTTACTAAGGTGAACATTCTTCAATCCCCAGTTCTTATTGAATGGACCCAATGTAGGGGTATATGGCACACCTCTGGGTGAAGGGCTCAATTACAACTTGGACTTAACAAACACAAACAATGTAACCTAATTGTCTGTACCCTTACATTAATCAAAAATAATAAAAATAACAAAGTTTTAGAATTTTTGTATCTAAGTTTATGATTGAAATTGGTTTATACTTTTTCTTTTCTTATGATCTTTGCTTAGTTTTGGTTTAATGTTACCCTAACCTCATAAAATCAGGAAAGTTTCCTCCATTTCTATTCACTAGAAATAATTTTTACAAGGTTAAAATGACTTCTTAAAGTTTTATAGGACATTCTGTTAAATTGCCTAAGCTAAATCTTTTCTGCGTAGAAAAGTTTTTAACTGCTTGTTCTAGTTTTCAGGGTTTTTGTTGGTTGGTTTGTTTTTTGTTATTTCAATGACAAGGTCTTGCTCTGTCTCTCAGGCTGGTGTGCAGTGGCCTGATTGTAGCTTACTGCCGCCTTTTATCTCTGAGCTCCAGCAACCCTCCCCCTACCTCAGCCTACCATGTACCTGGGACTACAGGCATGTGCCACCACACCAAACTAATTTTTTAAATTATTGTAAAGAAGGGGTATTATTGTATTGTCCAGACTAGTCTCAAATTCTTGGCCTCAATAGTTCCTCTTGCCTTGGCCTCCCAAATTGCTGAGATTATAGGTATGAGCCACCACACCTGCTTTTATTCTGTTTTTCAATGATTGATTATAGAACTATGATAGCATTCTAGTTTTTCTTGAGTCAATTTTGATATGTTATCTTTATATCGGATGTGTCCAATTTTCTTAAATTTTCAAATTTACTGACATAAATTTCATATCCTTTTGTTATTGTAACTTCAATTCTTATGTGTATCTGTTTTGTCTATCTTCTTATTTATGATAAAGTTATATCTAACTTTTAACCTTTTCTCAGTAACATATTTTTATATTTTTTAATCATTAATTCTTACCTAATTAATACATTCTACTATGTTTTTAAATTTCTTTTCTTTCTACTCTCTTTGAGTTTACTCTGATGTTATTTTTCTAGACTTTTGAACTGGGTATTTAGCTCACATATTCAAATATTTTCATAACTTAATCTGGAGTGTGACCATCAGCGAGTCAAAGTGTCTAGTTTTTCATGACCAAAAAGAAGTCCTAGAATTAAAATTTCTTGGGTAATGGAGGCCCAAGATCAGCTGTGTTCCAGCTATTCTGACCACACCTGAAGGACCACTTTTATTTCTCTTCATATAGTTTTAAGGTGATATTGACAAGTTTAAGACACACACACAGAAAGGCTGAACAAGGTGGTGGAAATGTCTGAAATTTATGACATATGAGGAAATAGTAGAATAACTATTGATGTTTGACCTAAAAATTGAAATTAGCATGGGGATAAGAGTGGGGATAGAAAGTCTTCAAGTTCTTGAAATGCTGTAGAATAGCAGTTCTCAACCTGTGGGTCGTAATCCCCAGGAACTGTATTAAAGGGTCATGGCATCAGGAAGGCTGAGAACCACTGCTATAAAATTCAATAGGATATTGAATTTTATTCTTTTTCTTCAAATTGCTTCAAAAAACCAATTTACTTGATAAAACTTAGAGACTAGATTTTGTTTAAAGAAATAAATATTTACCAATAACCCATGCGGTTGTAGAAGAGCCATTGTCGTGGGAATATTGAGAAGCTCATCTGCCCCGTAACTGAATATTGTGTAGAATGTCACAGTGATTTAGAGAACTGAACGTGATCATCTCTGAGGTCCCTTTCCAAATTTGGAATTTTGTGATTTTAAGTCTAATTTTTGTGATTGTCATTGTCATTGTTATATAAGAGAGATCTTGTATCGCCTTTGGTTTTTGTTTTGACGACGATTATCTAAAACTGCTTAATTGTGAACACCACTGTGAATGCTGAAACTAAATGTGTAATGAATGACTGAATGACTCAGAGCAGTAGCGATTATGCTATGAATCGTCTCTTGCCTTTTCACCTCATCCATAATTATCGCAGCTCTAGGTTTCAAAGGTCTGTGTATGTGTGTAGTCGTAGTAACCGTAGGAAGGAAAAGATAATCTGTTAAGAATTCAAGTACTGGAAGTGATTCCTTACTAGGATGAGTGAAATCCTTCAATGCCTTGATTCAGTGCGACCTCGGGAATGTTTTACGGATCAGGTTCCATCATCTGTTAGCCGTGTGAGCTATTCTCGATGCTCAGCCCTCAGCTCATATTTACACCAGTAATCTGCTAATCCTGACCTTTGCGTCAGTGTAGGAGTACACTTTCTTAAGGACACTTTTGTCTTCTTTCCTACCTTGACTATAAATCAGTTACCTGTGTAAAACCTATGATCCTGCCCATTTTTCAGTTTGTGGACTTCTCCTAGATCATTTCATTATGTGGACCCTAATTTCATTTACCATCCCCCATGCTTGGATGACTACAATGGCCTCCTAACTAGTCTCTCTGCTGCCACTTGTGCCCCTCTTGCCTCCAGTCCAATTCCTCTCCTGAGATTTCAACAACAAAACATTGATGATGCACCTTCCCTGCCTGCAAGGGTTGTGCATTACCTGATAAAGCCGGAAGTGCTTGGGAGAGCCCAAAGAGGCTTGGTAAACTGTACCCTGCCTTCCACTCCTGTCTCCCTTCTCACCAATACCCACCTACACTAGGCTGTCAGATCTTCAGGGGGTTTTATGGTTTTGAATATTTCATTTCTGCAAGTACAATTTTAAATTCCAAGAAACCTTTTGGCTCCCTATTCTGTTTCCAAAATAGCATATTTTTACTTTATTGACGCAATATTCTCTGGAATCTTGTTGAGAATAATTGTTTTTAATTTTCCTTTCATAAGAATTCTCTTTTTCCTCTAAAGTATTGGTTTTTTCTTTATTATTCTGGTTTTTCACTTGCCTTTTACTGACATATAATACTTGTGCATATGTATGGAGTATAGGTGATATTTTGATACAAACAAACAATGTGTAATGACTGAGTCAGGACAACAGAGATGTTCATTACCTCAAACCTTTATTTTTTTGTGGTGGAATTATTACAATCCTTCTGTTCTAGCTATTTTGATATATACAATAAATTCTTGTTAACTATAATTTCCCTACTGCACTACCAAATGCTAGGCCTTATTCCTCTTGCTAACTGGATTTTTGTTCCTCTTACCAGCATCCCTCTATCCAGCCCTCCCTGCCTCCCTCCCAGCCTCCTGTAGCCTCCACTGTACTCTCTACTCTGTGAAGGATCTTCAGTTTGTTAATAGCAACTGTTCTCTCTATTTTAGTCTAAATCTTTGCACAAACTGTTCCATTGCCTGGAGCCCACACTGATAATGCCAGTTGAGTTTGGCTTGGCCAAAGAAATGTTTGCCTCAAGGAATGGGAGGATGGGAGCATAAAAAGCAACACTATTTAAATTTTATTTAACAAAGCATAAAATATAAGCCTTTTTCCATGAAATTAACTTAATCCAAACTCCAGGCCATCATCCTGTCAGGTTGATCAGGGCTCCATCAGCACCTCAGTCATTCTGCCAGCTCATTTCCCTGGTGCCGTTACACTGCAGAACGCTTCTCTATGTCTCTACACAAATAGTTTCTGAGTTTCTCATGTAGTGACGACATTTTGCTGTTTCGGGTCCTTCCATAGCTATCTATTGTCAATAGGATACTATAAATTACAGACTGCCAGTTTTTCTCTCAATGTCTGTCTTGCCTTTGTTCCTGGACCACTGGTTACTTAACTACAGACAGCATGTTCCAGCCTCCCTTGAAGCTGCCCTTTTGACTAAGCTCAAGGCAGTGGCATAATGAATGAAAATGCCGTGTACGAGTCAAGGTCATGGCCAAGTGCAGAGACATTGCTCTGTGATCTGGCCAGTGCTTACCCCTCCATGCCCATAGCTTGCAGTTTCTGAAACTTCACATTCCAGCTGTATCAAGCAACTTGTAAGTGTTGTTGCCTTGTTATTGCCTGCTTGTCAAATTTTACTCTTTTGCTCACTTCTGTCCTTTCTTCATTTCCAACTTTTAGAACTTCATTGCCTCTAAAAAGTCATGTCTTCTTCCACTGCCTATGCTCTAGTCTGAGTGAAATGCTACCCGTGAGCTTCCACCACACCAGATATAATGAAATGTCTTATTTATACATCCAGTTTTTCGATCAGGTTTTAGTTTTTCAAGAAAGCTATTGCGGTATACCCATATGGAACCATAATGCCTAACAAGTTGCTGGCCACTCCATCCATGCTAACATGAACTGCTTCTGTTACTCACCATGTTAGGGTAAATGCTTAGATGGTGGAAGGCACTAAGGCATGGTGACTGGTTAATACATGTGGCAAAGAGCTGTGGAAGGTGACATACTCCGAGAGGCATCAGACACATGTAACGTGGAGACTGACAATACATCTTTTTCCATGGTAAAGACAACTCTTTGATCGTGTGTTTCCAATCTCCCTGGTTGCATTTTGTAATTTCCATTTCTTGTTTTTCTCACATTCTTTGTCCACATTCTCTTACTTAATTCCACCTCTTCACACGTCAAACATGAATATACGTACATAAGAGGCATGTGTTCTTATCACTATTTTACAAAGTCCCTTGGATCAGAAAAAGCAGCACAGTTCTAATTTTTATTTTTCCTTAAGTACAAGGGAGTGGTAGCTTAGTTAGGGGAAGTATGGCTGGGGACAGGGAAGGAGAAATGTTTGCAGGGAAAGATTCCTCATATGGTACAATATCAGAATGTCATATGTCCTTACTGTCAAATGACAATTGCCATTTGCTTCCATACCAGATATTTAATAAAGCAAAATTTCTGGCTCACGAAGGGATTCATATTGTTAGTAATTCAGCAGTTCTCACGCTCAATGAGTTAAAATTAGAGTCCAGAGATTTTCCTCCATGCTCCCCTCAGAGCCTTGAGAATTTTAATCTTTAGTTTTTATCACCTGCTCCAAGACAGCTGATAACTTTAGTGGTCAGCAGTGGTTTACTGTCCTCGGTCATTTGGGGATCTGGGGCATATTTGCTTTGTTTTCACACAGTAACTTTCCTATAGGCAAATATTAGCAACTGAGCTAATAATTCCTGCAACATATATTTACTGATCAACCTATAAAGGTGTGCCTTGATTCTGTTTTTTTCTTTTGTCACCTCCCTAATTTTCTGTTGTTATTTTTTCTCCCATATTCTTGCCAGACAATCTGCAGCCCTCTTCAGAATCTTGCTAAACTCTCTAGATCCCCGCCTTTCCTCCCTTTTCTTATTCTTATGTTCACTCACTGTGGGGTCCCAGTTATTTGACTTGCTAAGTGGGGCTCTAACTTTCTGTGAAGATATTGCCTCAGCCAGGCTTCAGGGCACACTACTCACTTCAGAGGAGAATGCAGAGGGTTTTTTTGTCTCATTCAAGGTTGAGTTAGATCTTAGGGTTGAAGGTTTGCCTTTCAAAGAATGGGCCCTAACAAGCCTTCTAATGCTTACCAGGCTCTAAGCCTATGGAGAGCGTTTTCCTCTTTCCTGCACGCCTTGAGATAAAGCCCCACTGTCCTTTTATCCCATTGCTTTTCCTCTCGTGTGGATCTGTGATGATTGCTGGAGTGATGGGAATTCATGCTAACAATGAGTTCTCAAGAGCGACTTTCCTTTTTATTTTTTTCTCTTTCCTTCTCTCTCTCTTTTTTATTTTCCTCGAGTGGTTAGTTCTGAAAAGAATAATTTATAAAATCATTTTTATTCAAGTTTGGAGGAAGAAGAAAGAGGAACAGGGAAGAGAGAAGCCCTTTTGCAGTTTTAATTGCTTTGCAGGGCCTGCGTGAGGCTCGCTTAGCTTATCAAAGCTCACACAGCTGAGGCCCAGGCTCACTGCTCGTGCTGCCTCCTCAGAGCTGCTGGGCTCCCCTGATGGACCTGATAGAGCCGCCACTATCTGATGGCTTTAGTGCTTAGCAGGTTAATTCAAGTGATGAATTGGAAAATTTAGAAGGGTGGGAGGAACCAGAGGGGGGCTGTTTTCCAGGACTTTTAGAATCATTAAGGTTTTCTTTTTTTAAAAAAAAATGAAGCCTTATTTCTCTCTGCCTCCTTGCTAGGACTTGATCAATTTGTACATTTACTGGAGGAATTAACTTCTTCCTTAGTGCTAAGATGGTGCTATGAATTAGAATATACTGCTCGATTTATCCTTATCATTTTCTAATGCTTGAGAACCCTGCAAAATAAGTCTCAATGAGGAGCCAGGAATTCATGGGGACATTTAACACTGCAGAAGGGAAGGCCAAGGCACAATTAAGTGCTCCAGTGAAGGCACGTAACAGGTTAGAAGGTGATGGTGCTGAGGTGGTTGCCATCTCTAAGGAGACAGAATAGAAGAAAATATAGTCAAGCTGCCTGTAAAAGAAATGGGTGAGTTGTTACTCTATGAAAGCAAGCAGTGTATAAAAATGACTTTGGAGCAGCTCATTGAATCAAAATCAAAAGAAAGATTTAAAAGTAGTATTCTTAAAAACTATTCTCTGTAGGTGGGAACGGTCTTCAAAATTAGCTTGTGCTTTTTGTGGTTGTTTGTTTTCATGATCTTCTGTTACTTGAAGTGGCCCAGGTTTCTTTGTGTGGAGCTATATATGATGGGCGAGGACAGATAAAGGGAAGGCCCCCACTGGCCTATGTCCAGTCCTCTCACCGTGCTGCCCAACTCTCCTGTCTTCTCCTATAACGGTTGAGAACAACCAACTTCGGTGCCAAGGAGCCTGGGCTCACATCCTGGTTCTACCACTTCATAGCTGTGCAGACTTAGGCATGTTGCAGAACCTCTCTGTGCTCCAGAGGGCTAATCTGTAAAGTCAGGATAATGAAAATATCTTCATCACAATGATGGCATGAGAGTTAGATGTGTTACTAGTGTAAGTGCTTAGAATGGCACCCGGCACAAAGAAGGTCCTTTGTGAGTTCAGCTGTACCCATTCTACGCCAAGCCAGAGTACGAATCTGACTCGTTCTTCCTCAGTCCCACTCACCTGCAGTTTAGGTCTTAAGCCCTGCAGTTCTTACCGTCTTGCATGGAGAAGCTGCCGCCTGTTCCCCATTACCAGAGGTCCTAAGTCTGTTGATTATGATGTTGATTGTTATTAGCATGATTTCTGCTTGCACACGGGTGTGTTGTGAGAGGATCTAAGGTGTGCCACAAACTTTTTTTAAAAATTTTAATTCATTATGTTTTACTGGTTCAGGTTCATTGAGGGTACAAAGAATTAGGTTGCACTGCTTTATTTGTTAGGTAAAGTTCCTCTTGTACTTGTGTGCCACAAAAATGTTTAAAGCTCATTAAATTATTTTCAAAAAAAGAAGTTCAAAGCACAGTAAGTATATTCTTTTTCTATAGTTCTTTTTTTTTTTTTGAAGACAATCTCACCTTTTTGACCTCAATAGAGTGACATGGCATCACAGCAACCTCAATCACTTGGGTTTATGTGATCCTCTTGCCTCAGTCTCCTGAGTAGCTGGGACTACAGACATCTACCACAATCCCTGACTATTTTGAGAGACAAGGTCTCACTCGTGCTCAGGCTGGTCTCAAACTCCTGAGCTCAGGCGATTTACCCACCTCAGCCTCCCAGAGTGCTAGGATTACAGGTATGAGCCACCACTCCCGGCCTCTTTTTTTTGATCAACATAATTTAAGTGTGCCACAGAGGTTTAACAATAGGTTCAAGTGTGCCATGAAATAAAAAGGTTGAAAAACACTGGTGTAGACAAGACACTTGAATCAGGCCATGGAGAGGAAGGCAGGCCGGGCGCTTCTGAATGTGGGGCTGCAGCCGACCGGACTGGCTTCAGTCCCAGCTTTCTCTGTGACTGTGAATGATTCACTTAGCTGGCTTGAGCCCCAATTCCCTCAACTTAGAAAAACTGTTTTGAGGATAAAGATGAAGACAGCAATGTTTTCATTGTCACGGCCATAGCTGACTCCATTCCGTGGAGGTGCCGTTCTGCAGAGGATGGGCCGGAGGTGCCTTCTACTGCAGAATCTGGCGTTAGGGGTAGCCATTACAGCAGAGGGCTTCATGTGAAAGATTTTATAAATAGTATGTCAAGGACATCTTTCAAATAAGATAATTTATAGTTGTTATGTCTGACAACCATTTAATATATATTGCACATTTAAAAACTTGAGAACTCTTTGCTATTTTGATTAAATTGTTTAATTGGAGGCAGAATATGGGCTTATGAGTTGCCACTTATCTCCGATAAAGAACCTGTATTTTCCAGTTAATTCAATTTGAAATAAATGTTATCATTTTAAATAGATTAGAAGAAAGCCATAGAAACCTTGTTCTTTGGTAAGCAACAATGCAGCAATCCATTATTAAACGTAGAAAATCATGCTAATGAAACCCAATGGCTGAGACTCCACAGTGAAAAATCAGGAAAGTCCGAGTTCTGCTTCCCATGGCAACTATAACTCTTCTCTCCTTGAGCATAGGTAACATTTAAGATTATCAAATATGCACTTAACTCTAAATTGTTATATGTGCACAACGGGTTCAAATTACAGTCACCATGGGTACCAAAATGTGTAATTCCTCACAATTGAGGATTTAAGTTTCAGTGGTGCTTTTCTTTTCTTCTTGTTTTATTATATATTAGTCATTTAGAATCTTCTTTTGAAATAGTGAAAATGTCCCTGCCTTCAGCCTTGAACTTCTGTATATGACGCAATAGACGTGGTAGAAACACTGCACTAATGGATTCTATCCAAGAATGATTTGAGGACGTGCCATGTGCAAGACCTGAGTCCACACATTACACTTGAACCTTGTTCAGGGCTCAGGTGCCTCCACGTGCAGCTTCCCGCTTGGCCCTACAAACCACCAAGGGAGGCTGGTTACCCTTAAAACCACAGTTACCAGTTTTCCTGTTTGAAAGTAGTATTTGGAAGGATTCTTTCTACAGTTTATGATCATTAATATTGACAGCCCACGTCCTGTTCTCATATAATTACTTGATTGATTAGGACACCACAGGTCGTTTTGTTATTAAGTTACTTAAGGATATACTTTTCAATCTTTCTAATATCTCATCAGCCCATATAATACAATACAAAAAAAAAAGATCCATAATAAGCAGCATTAGTCACTATAAAAATCAAATTCCTGTTTTTAAAGGTAATATTCCAGATCTGTTCTTTAGGACCAGCAAGCAATCCACAGAGCTACATGGTCTTCTCTTGCCATCAAAGAACCTGGAGGGAAAGGTAGTCACTAAAACAGCCAGGCAGTTAGAATGGAAAAATTTCATGGATCATTGGATTAGAAATTCTGCTTCATGGAATTTGTCCAGACCACCTTGTCCAGACAAGAGCACCAAGGTATATGTGCAGAAACAAGCATCCTTGCATAGACGGTAACATTTGTTTAAACAAGAGAAACTGCCAAAATATTAAGGTATTAAGCATTAGCTAAGTAAATATTGACATGACACCCTGGTAAGCAGGATTTAACAATATTTATTTAGATATGTATTTATGATTTATCATGAAAAGAGTTCCATAATACACCATGAAATAATAACAAATTTCAAAGTCTGAATATGTAGCATGGGCTAATTTGGGAATATGGATATTTATATGATCATATATATATAGGTTTACATTGGTATAAAACTTAAAAAAATGTCGAGAAAAATGTTCATGAAATGTTGACAATTATTATCTCTAGGTAACAGGATTTCGGATTTTAAAAAATTATTATTTTTTATTTGTATAGTTTAAGTCTATACAGATAGTTGAGTCTATGCAGTTAGTTATCTGTATAGTTAAATCTATATAGTTTAATAACTATATATCACTTTCACTACCAAAAAAATTAAGTTACTTTAAAACTACATGTGAGTACTTACATACATAAATGTGTGTGCAGAGCTATATAGGTCTAATGTGATGCCTTTCACTATACTAGAGCAAACTCTGACATGGTCAAAGCTTGCATGGTTTGACACTTGAGCCTTTGATTTCTGATCAGGTCATGACAATAAGTTAGCTTAAAATAAAAACTGGGATTCTACCTAAAGTCACTTAGGTAGGAAACCAAGGATCATAGACGTAAGCCCCAAATTTTCAGGATACGTTACACTTTTAGAAGAGGCTGAGCAGAGAAGATCCTGTAAGAGTCTGGGTATTCATTCACAATTTGAGTAAAGAGCGTTGAGAGAATGTGGAGTGGGAGGATATGGTAGTGGAGGATTTTAGAAATAAGAGAGAAAATCACTCTGAAGGAACATAAATATGATGATTGTGAATACAGAATTTATGGGCATGTTTTGGATTGAATAGCGGGAAGAGCTCCTGTCAAAACCCTAGGCGTAGGATATAGTTCGTCAGAATTTATTGAATATTTATTTACCAAAAGACAATCAAGTACCAAGAACAGATTTCACAACCAAGAGTGAGAAAAAGGAAGACGGACATCCAGAGCAAGTGAAAAGAGTGTGTAATAAGGACGCAGTGAGCCCACACCTAGAACGCCAAGAAGCAAGCCAGGCTGACCCACTGCAACAGAAAGGGTTCCTCATCTTCCTTTTCTCCACTGCCATGACCCTATTTGGAACTGTGATTTTTCTTCTTAACTCATTCATGTGAAAGTTTTATTTATCAGCCCTTTGTCAAACACTCTAGCAAATATTTGCATCTTGGTGACAAATAATACACAGCCTCGGTCATGGAAGACTGCATTTTAGTGGGAGAGTTGGAGAAGTGAACAGGAGGTCTTCAAGTTTCATAAATACCGTGACACACAGATGCAGTGGGGGCCACTAATTCAACTGGTGCTTTGGGACAGTTCTTTTTTTTTTTTTTCCTATCTCATTTCCAGGTGCCTTTAGTGACCTCCTGATTTGTAGACCTTTGCTTTTCCCCTCTCAAAGCATCTCATGCTGATAATAGATTTTAAATATTCTTAAAAAGCAATTTCCTTCTGTTACTTTCTTATTCATAAACTTAAAATGACTCTATATTCCCCTTTTTTAAATAAACAAGACCTTTCCACAATTCCATTGTCTTTTTTTGGTTTTCATTATTGAGATGATTGATTAAGCAAACTGGCTAAACCATGACTTGGACAGACTCTCCCTTTCTTAACCTTCTATTCAAACTTCTGTTCATGTGCCCCAACTATGAGGGCTCTGAGGTTGCAAAGATGAGTTAGATGTCATGTCTGTTTTCTAGGCTTATAGTCTAATGCTACAGGGTAGAAATATGTAAAATGAGTGCAGTGAAAGCTTAGCTTTCTGTCTGAGTGTTTATGGGACACAGTAGAAATGAGAGTTGTAAAGTCTATGTGAGCAAAGGAGAGTTTATCTGCCAGAAGAGGCAGAGCTTGTGCTAAGTCTTAAAAGATGAGCTGGAATTTGCATATTGGGAATGACTTTCTTTGTTAAAGGATAAACATGGGTAAGAGCATTGATAAACAAAGGAACCTGTTAACTGGAAGAAGTTGACACTGAGACTACATTCTAACCCCAGTCAGAGTAGCCCACATCACAAAATCCCAAAGCTGCAAATGCTGGTGTATATGTGGGGAAGGGGAAATACTTTTACCCTGTTGGTGGGGTTGCAAACTAATACAGCCTCTATGGAGAGAAGAATGGAGAATCCTTGAATAACTAAAAGTAGACCTTCCATTTGATACTGCAATCCCATTACTATATACCTAACTAGAAGAGGAAATATGATTTTATATTTGCACTAGAATGTTTATTGCTGCTCCATTCACAGTAGTGAAAACATGGAAACAACCGAAGTGCCTATCACCCAGGAGTGGATTACTAAACTGTTGTATTTGTATATCATGGAATACTACTCAGCCGTAAAAAGATGAAGCCTTTATATCTTTTGTATTTACCTGGATGGAGGTGAAGCACATTCTTCTTAGTAAAATATCACAAGAATGGGGAAGCAAGTATCCAGTGTACTCAATACTAATATGAAACCAGTAGAAAAACAACTACACACCCACACGAAAGAAAAACACAAGTACATTCATGCAGGGGGTGGGAACAGCAAGGAGCCAGGTATTCATGAGCTCTAACCAAACATACACAATATAAGGGTGTATGGCACACCTGCTGGGTGAAGGGCTCAACTACACCTTGAACTTTACCTTAGAAACCCAAACAATGCAACCTAATCCTTTGTACCCTCATATGAACCTGGAAAAAAAAAAATGTCTCAAAAGTCACCATACATGGGGGGGAATATGGGGACTTGCAGCTAAATGTACCGTTATTTACAATATATTGTCTGTGTGTTGGCCATCTCTTTCTACACATGCAAAAAGTTTTCTTTCCCAGTCATGGGGGGGCACATCCCAAGTTATCTGCTGCTATGCAATTTTGCCTCTGTGTGGAGACTTTTGAGACACCCCATATATAATTAGGCTGTGGATGTGAATAGCGGCAGAGTTTCTTTATGGTACTTATTAATTTGTAGTCATGGTATCTTCTTAATATTTCTAAAAGAGACATGACCAGATCTGGATTTTTGACAGTGTGGAATATAGACAGGGAAATCAATTACGAGGCCATTGCATTCATCTGGACAAAGGTCTCTCAGCAGGGGCACCAAGACAGGTCACAGTGAGGAGGAGACTGACACAGGAGTAGGTAGAGATCTAGCAGCAAGAATTTGTGGCATAAAATTCAAGATTCTTCACTTGATGTCTGGAGGGAGGCTTGATATTCACCACACAGGAGCTTACATGAGATCACAGGAGTCAGAGGACGATGCAGAGATGTTAGGAGCAAGATAACGAATTCAGTGTCAGGTAGGCTGCATTTGAGCTGTTGGGGGTGATTCAAGCAGACAATTGAATGTATGGATTTTCAACCTTAGACAGGGATGCAGGCTAGAAAATCAAATTTGGAAATCATATAAAGATTGCAATTAAAATTATAGGAGTCGACCCATTTATTCAACAAATAGTTAACGGAAACCAATTCTAGGCCACAGAGTCTCCTGGGTCCTGAAGGTTTACAAGTGAGCAAAATATACAACTATTTCAACCCCTGTAGAACTTGCATCTCCGCAGAGGGAGCCAGGCAATAAATAAATAGATAAAATGTATAGAGTATCAGTTAGTGATCAATAGACATGAAAAAGAGTGCTGACTGGTACTCAGAGAGAGGTTTTGAGGTCTATCTTACAGGGGTACAAGTGAAACTCTCTAAGAGTAGAACCAGAACGTTTTAAAACAATAACTGAGAAAATGACATGAAGGCTGTGTTGATCAGTTTGATGGAAGTATTTCGGATTGCATGTGAAAACCCCACACTGTACCCCAGAAGTGCATTAATGTACATAGTTACAATTCAATTAAAAAAAAAAAGAAAAAAAGAAAAAAGAAGTCCCAAGAGTTATTAAAGATTTTTAAGTGACTGAAAAAATCAAAGGAACAATAAAATGTCATGGCATGTGAGGATTATATAAAATTCAGATAAAGTTTCAATAGTGTAGTCATACTCACTTGTTTCCTTATTTTCTATAGCTGCTTTTGTGCTACAGTGGCTGAGGCTGAACAACTGTTTCAGAGACTACCTGGTTCACAAAGCCAACAATATCTACTTATATAAAGTCTGATAAGGAATCATATCCCATATATATATACATATATATCCATTATATAAAGTCTGATGATCCCTTATCAGACTTTGTATAAGTAGATATTGTAGGCTTTATATATATCCCTTATATAAAGTCTGATGATTCCTAGCTGACATTATAGAATTGCTTACATTTCATTAACAGTGCTGAGTATCTCTTCAATCAAAACTAAACCAAAAATGGATGTGTGACTACAAACAGACTATTCTCAGTTTTAGGCCCCGGTGAATACAGATTTGGTTGAAATGTCAGGAAAAATGGTATTATCACAGAAGGCTTCCTGCACTCCTACTACCTAATATCCATATCTTTTTTTAAATGAAAATCCTTATTTCATCAATCTTAAGAAACACTTTCTTCACATTTTATATCTCTGATGTTATTTGCAATTAATGCCTTGCCATACTTTAATTGGCAGCAGCAGTTTTTCTTCCTTTCTTAGTGATATATAAAATAACGGTGCATCTTATAATTAAATCTTAAAGAAATTTATAATAAATCTGCAACAATCATAAAGGAATCCTTATGCAATTTATATATATAATTTATGACAAAAGCTAGTCAGCTTATATTCAATAACTTTTCCTTACACAGTGACCTCAAAATCACTTTTTTATTATTCATTAATACAAAAATTTTCACTTATAATTTTTATCAGTTAATAATTTTTAACAAAGTTGCTATAAATACCCTTACATATGTTTTCTCCTGTCAAAATGTTATCCAAGAAACCTGGATATTTCCAAAAAATATTTCTTTTTATGATTATAAATTTTTTCATATTTGTATAACCAAAGTTGTTAGTGTCGTAATATTGACCAACTCTAATCCTAAGAGTCATCAACAGCAAGTTCAACACTACATTTGAAAAACATGATGCAAGAAAAAAACAACCCAACCAAAGGTACTATTTTCCCCACTTATCTAACCTTTCAAGGGCACTTAGCAGTTAGAAGATTATAAGTACAGACAGATTTCATGATTAGAAGGTTCATTAGTAAGAAGGTACAGAATACTAATCACAAGACTTTCATTTGCACTGACAAGGTCTGACCTAGCTAGCATTCATCAGTGACAGTGGAATTGCTCCCTGGTGGTATCAGCCACAGGCAAGGCAGAGAAAACATGTTCTTCATGGAGGAATTCATCAAAAGTAAGCAGAGCTGTATCACACACCATTGCTTTCAGGAGCTCCCCAGAGAATAGCTAGCATCTTATCTGAACCAGTTTATTTGGTCTATAAAATGTAAAATGCTCAGGGGAACTTTACATGTTAAAGAAAGTTTAAACTTTGGAACCCTGGAACAACAACCATCACACCTTAAATGATTTAATTGATCACGAATAAGTGCTTTTGTCAATGTCAAATGTCTAAGTAGGGTAGTATACACTAATATTAACTATTCAGGAATTATGTTATCAGCTCTTGAAAATATTTTTATTTTTAAATATTGTGGCACCAAAAATATTGCTATATTAAAATCAATCAAAAGAGAATATTTCATGTTGGAAAGGGCATTTTTACATTTCAATTATAAACATGTATTTAATGGCTCTTTTCCCAAATGTCACAATTTTTAACAAAATATGTCCTCATTATCTAAGCATTTTATAAAGTTCCCAGAATTGGGCTTGATACTGTGAAGGACAAAACCAAACCCATTTTTCCATCTACAAGGGACTTACTACTAATTTGTTATAAAATTAGCAAATTAAGTAATTAGAAATTGTATGAGACAAAGTATGTATAACCAAATGGAAGTCCCCATGCTCTGCAGTCAGACAAATCTAAGTTTGAATCCTTTTAATTGCTTAAGCCAATTGCTAGTCCTCTATAAAACAGGAAAATACTACCTAACAAACATACAGAGCTGGCATAAGCATTGGGTAAATGATTATTGTAACCAAATTCCAAATTGTGTAGTAAATACTATACCAAAAAAAAAAAAAAGTCTGAAGAGAAGATCACTGAGAGATAGGAGAAAGTCTAATGGAATTGAGAGTTTAAGCCTTAAAAATTCTCTATTTATTAGATTAATGTAATTATTTTACATTTTAACTCTTATGAAACTGATGTTAGAATAAATGGGCAATAAATGGGGTTCTGGTGCCATCCAGAGCCCTTTAAACTGTTCAGCGAGGCCGCGGCAGAGCTACCATCCACTTTGGGCTTGCACTGCCTGCTGGGCTGGCCCATTGTC
Organism: Galagoides demidoff; assembly: GCA_963574575.1. Lineage (NCBI taxonomy): Eukaryota > Metazoa > Chordata > Mammalia > Primates > Galagidae > Galagoides > Galagoides demidoff. The sequence continues at coordinate 247,154 of CAUYQV010055821.1, forward strand.
AGCTGCACTCTTTCCTACCTGTAATTTTTTTTTAGTTCTTTAGCTGATGAAGAGCAAGCTAAAGGCAACATTAACTGGCGCCATCACTCTTGTGTGGTGTCTACATATTCACACCTTCTGGTGCCTGTTCTTCTCCTGATCGGCTGGACTGTGGGCTGTGTCATTATGGTTTATGTTGTCTTCTCTTAAAAAGGCAAGAAGACATCAGATTGACATCATTTATAAGAATCCAGAAAGACATGAACATGACTGATTATTAAATGTGTATCTTGTTAAATTTTAAAAAATGGGCAATAAATGAAATGATGATTAAATTCTAATGCAGTTAGCATTGTCTACATAACTTATTAGATCCTCACAAGCAGGTGAATTTTAACTTTAATTTGGGTCCTTACTATTGATTAAAACGTCTTCACAAAGATTACACTCTGATTTGACATTAAAACAAAAAGAGTTTTAAAACAAAATTTGATTAAAGCCCACAGAAGAAATAGTTTTTAAACTAAATCATGAAATGTTTTCTTAATTTGTAAATAAATAATACAGTTATACATTTCAAAATTAAAAAAGGACAAAAATGCATATTATAAAAAAATCTGTAACTCACCCATCTCCCAGTATTCTTGCCACAGAGAAATAAAGGAATCAGTTTTCCTTTTTATCTCTCGTAGTGTAATTTTATGTATTTATAAATGGACACACTTAGTTATAATCCCTTCTTTATGTAACGTACATATGGCATACATACTATATGGGGGTCCAACCTGCTGCCCTCGGCTGCATGTAGATTATCTGAGGACTGTTTTTGTTTACCTTCTGTATCAGATATCAGGAAATGTATGTGTGGACTTTTTTTTCTTTGCTGATCAACTTTTGTTTGCATTTTAATGTGTGGCTAAAGACAACTGTTACTCTTCCAACTTCAGAAGAAAAGAAAAAAGGTCGGACACCGCCCTGCCTTTTCAAAATATGCTTTGGAGATTTATGGGCAAATGCATAAAAGACTTTCCATCTTTTTTTTGCTTGCCAGCTGTTCAGTGTTTCATTAAACTTTTGGACTATGCACTTTAACCGTTCCTCTTTTGAGGGACATGTGAGTTTTTCTAAACTTTTGTAACTACAATGAAATCATGCCTTGTACAAAGAACATGGAATTTTCAAATGAGGGAAAGTCCATACAAATCTGTTCATTCTGAACAGTGTGTATACATGCTATTGGAACATTTCTGGGTGAAGGAAAGCAGGGAATATAGTTAGAGAATAGAGGGTTACTAGAGGATGCTTTGAATTCTGTGGAATGCTAATAATATGATAGAAAATAATATTGAACTAGTGAAAGTAATGAGAGGTAATCAAAGTAGTATTTAAGGAAGATGAATGGTCTGAGTATGAGGTTTTATTTCCTTGCACACCCTGAGGCTGTAAGGAATTTAGAGAAAAAGCATTATAAATTTTTTCTGGTTAGCATAAAACTAGTGGTGATAGAAGCAGGCAAAATGGCTAGATCAAAGAAGGCAACAATTTTCTTAAGTGTTCTGATCATGAAGGGATGCTGGATATTATCAAAAGCTTTTTCTTCATCGATTGAGAGAATCATATGGTCCTTGTTTTTTAATTTGTTTATGTTGATGAATTACATTTATAGATTTACATATGTTGAACCCACCTTGAGATCCTGGGATAAAACTCACTTGATCATGGTGTATAATTTGTTTGATCACACGTTGAAATTCTAAACCCTAATAATATGACTGTATTAGAAGGTGTGGTTTGGGGAGGTGATTAAGTCATGAGGTTAGAGCCCTCATGAATGAGACTCATGCCCTTATAGGAAGAAACATGAGTGATTATTCATACTCACTGCTCTCTGCCATATGAAGACACAAGATGAGAGCCATTTTCAGACAAGGAAGAAGATCCTCACTAGACTCTGTTGCTATTAGTGCCATGATCTTTAAGTTTCCAGCTTCCAGAACTGTTAAGAAATAAGTGTGTTGCTTATGCCACCAGTCAATGTCAATGTTATAGCAGCTTTAACTGACTAAGACAGCTAGCTAATTCTGGCAGCTCCTTTGGGTTATAATCTCTTTTCTACACTATCAGGCTCAAAACTTCCTTACCTGTGTTTTGCTAGGATTTAATCCTGGTTATTTGCCTACCAATCAAGGAAGCAAGTGGGTGTTATTCTTGAGGGGATCACATATTGCCTTCTGTGAAAGAGGCCTGATAGTGTCTTCAGACTCACACATCTTAGGTTCATACACCAAGATATCCCCATTTCATATTTTGGGGTCTTATGTCATTCTCGTCAGGGCCTGTAAGTTAGCATAACAGACTAGCATCGATGAACACTATTAAAATGTGTCTAGAGCCCTCAGATTTTACATCATATCTTTAGCTATGTTTACTCTTTCACTGTAGAAAGGAGCTTTTTTGTAAGCTATCAGAAAGGTTCCCTAGATCTTACACTTAGCTCATAATTATTTCTTAATCACACTCGGCTTTTCCAAATCTTTCTACATAGTGGCACTGCAAGTTACTGATAACCAGCCAACTCTTCTGCTGCTTATAGGCATTGCTCCCCTATCCGCCAAATCTTTCAAATGCCTGAATTGTCACTCCAGCAAGTGCATTCCTCTCTACTGGGACATTATTTCAAGTCACCACTGGTGGAATCTTCAGTAGTTAGTCTGTGATATTGTGCCAAGGATTCTCCTTACCTCATACTTCTCTTAGAAAGTGATTGTTATTTCCAGCCAGGCAGTGGGTGAGCCAGTCCTCAAATCCATCTTATCATCTTTTTTTTTTTTTTTCTGAGAACACTCTTGGCACACTCTGAGTCAATTTGGGTCCTCGGAGATGCAGATTTAGAGACTGGATAAGGCATTCAAGAGATTTATTCACAAAGAGGAAGAAGCAGAAATAAATAAGAAAAGGCTTCAGACTATGATACAGATTTCTTATTGCAGCATACTACCAAGAAATTCTCAGACCAAGTGAGGAGGCCCCATGCAAAGGCTGCCTGTTAGAGGAGTCTTGCATCAAGCAGAATTAGCCTGGCTCTGGTATCCCTGTTGTAACCAGTACTAAGTTGGGTGTATCCTTCCAGAGGAAGTATAGGCTTGAAACAAGTGCCACCACAATTCCAAATGTGCAATATTTGGAGGCTGCTGATCTACTGTGCTCCCTGCAGCAGGTTCTCTTGAAGTGAGATCTAGGAGGTGGATTTCCATGGATGTCACACATGGTAAATGCTCAATGTTTTTTCCCAGGCAGCCTCCAAATGCTACACAAATATATCTATTTCAAGTTTGTTCTTCATGTGTGAAAGCCTCCTCCTTAAAAATTAGGCTTTAAAATTTTAATCATGAAGAGAGAAATCCTTTACTACATAAACAGCAAACCAGACTGTTCATATTAGAAAGTAGAAAATTGCTAAATCAGTCATTAGAATCAGAGGTGAATGTTGGGAATAGTATCTTTACTAATAAGGGGCAGAAGTAAGCAATGGATATCCCAATAGCGATTATCCCAGATCATAACAAGCAGGAATATTTTGGGGTTCCAAAAGCAAGATTAATACCATGTCAGAATTACTCTGTGAGCAATAACATTTTACGTGTATCACATTAAATTTCTAGAGAGGAATGAAACACTGTCCCAGAATCAGTCCATCCTGAGTGCGTGTAGACACTTGTAACCAGTGAGTGACCACAATTGCTAAGGTGAAAAGCAAAGGACTACAGGCAGAAAAACAGTTTGTGGCTTTTCATTTTTGTCATAGTGCCCAATTTTTGTAACCTTTCAGCATACTAAGGACAGGCCTCATCAGAGAGCTATACTCACTCACAGATCTTCACAGAGGAGCAAGAGAGGGAAGGGAAACCTATCATGGGGTTTCAATCTAATGATAGGTCTTTGATTCATCCACTCAGCAGACATTTTCTAAGCGCCAATTATATGCTCCACCCTGTGCTAGGCTTTGGGAATATACATGCCTGACCTCAAGGAGATAAATAGAATTTGTAGTTGACAGATTGTTTCCATAGAAATACGTAGGTGTAAATTAGTTCTCAGAAATTCTCTGTCACAATGTGAAAAGTAAAATTTGCTTTCCCCACTTTTTTTTGTTTTTTTCTGAGTATTAAATTAAATACTGGGTTTAAAAATATTTGGAAACTAATAAGTTCTATACATATTTAAGGAATATAATTATTTATGTAACAACTCTTTATATAGCTTTATTCTCCTTTTACCCAGGCTCTGGAACATAGTCTAAATACTGGGATGGCCTTGACATAAGTGAAAGTTCTCTCATTAGTGATAATACCCTTTGACAGGTTGAGCCCTGCTGAATTATTAATTTTATAAATAATTTAGATTGTTGCTTTACTTTAAAACACTTTTGGAGATACAGAATATAAGAGATACAGATATAGGTAGATATAGACATGACTAATTCAGACAAAAGATGAACTTGAAAGCCTGCTTTCTTTCTGGAAATAAGATTCCAATAATACTCCATTAAAAACTCATAATCGCTCTCTCTCTCCCCTCCTCTTTTCTCTTCTTTTTTCTCTCCTGCTGCTCTGCAGCCTCCCTCCCCTACCAATAAAGACCTTTCATACAAAAAAAATAAAAAAATAAAAACTCATAATCAATAATTGAGTTCATTGTTCATTTTTTGCTTTGAAATTTTAATGGAAGTGCTGTTTATAAATATATATGAAGGATCATGAGGGTAAGAACAAAGACACATCATTTCTCGGTCTTTTGGCTAAGATCAAGTGCAAAGACACAGTGAACTCTCTAGTCGGAATTACAAAGAAGAGGCTGTCCATTTTTGAGGATGAGTTCATTTCAAGATTTGATAGTTTTACAGGATAAAATACCATAATATAAATTTCACTAAAGTATCATTTAGGATAGTTGCAATATTTACTGTCTCTACATTTTCTTACGAAAAATACTTGAGAAAGAAATAATACTTTTGAGGAAAATAAATAAATATAGCATGGTAATACAGAAGTGGGATTTTGCTAGTCAAGTAGTACCCTCATTCATTAACATATACTCACTTTGGCAAGATAGGTGTGAAACATTCTTTTAGATTGTGGGATTATTTAGCTCTCATTGTGCCTGCTACAAGTTCTACCTCTAATTTATACAGTCAGTTATCTTAGTCACAGCATGAGATCTTAAAACTGAGCAAGCAGCTTTGGCAAAATGTCTAAGGTACTGAGGTTGAGGAGGGACAATGGGAATTAAGTTGGCTGGAGGCCGGGGTACCTCAAGGGCATCTAACATGAAATCAGTTAATTTTCAGTACTTATATAGATGTTAGTAACTTCCTGCCTCTGTTTCTAAAAGGGATAGGGAAATTTTGGCTGCCTGTGAACTTGTCATAGCAACAAAGAACAATTTCATTCATGTTACCCAGGAATAGCTTCTAGTGTGTATGTGTACAGGATGATAGAAGTTTGTTCAAGTGAATATTGGTTTGAGAGCTTTGAGGATTCTGAAAAGGGGGCACAGCTGTGATTCTTCAGTAGCTAGGTGAATGAAGGCAGCCATCTAAGAGAAGTGGAGGAGCCAGCTGGAATGGAAGCAGCAGCAGGAGTGGCAGGAAAAATAAAGCTTAAGACCCTGGGAACCAATATACACAAGCTTCCCTCTAGCACTCTGCTGTGAAGTAGATTTTCTTTGGAGGCCATCCAGAAAAGATTCCAACCTATTATAGAGCCCCTTATGGTGGAGTGACAAGGTAATGGCATGGGAGAGGTGGATGGAGGAAGCTGTAGAAACAACAGACAGGGAGCCAGAACAGAAGTGAAATTCTGGTTCCTCTGAGAAAGCTTAGAAGGCTTTGGCTAATTTCCATCTCTCTTAACTTTACTTTTCCTCATAGAGTATAGTAGTTACGGGAGTGGAGTTTAAAGCCTGATTTCATAGGTTTTAATTCCAGCTTTTGAATTGTCAATTATGTATCTTATAGCAAAATAGTTATCTTCCTTAAAATATGGATAATAATGATAATCTCTTAATCTGTATTCCCAGAGTTATTAGGAAGATGAAATGAGCTCTTGGTGAGTAATAGGTACTACAGAGCCTTTGTTAAATTTTACAATACTGTGCACATTTCTTATAGAAGAGTCAATCAAAATGGTTTCCTTCTCTTACCACAAGACATAGCTGGGTATAGTATAAAATAGTGAAAAAAGGAGCACAACAGAGGAGAGAAAAAGAGAGATAGAAGGGAGGAGGGAAGTGAGGGAAAAGGAGAAGGAAAAAGAGGAAGAGGAGGAAGAGAAGGAGCAGGAGGAGGAGGAAGAGAAAGAAGGGCCAGGGCAAAGATAATAGGTGGAAGATATTTTGCAGGATGTTTTGGAAAGAGACAGATATCTTAAGTTCTATGCAGTTAAAGATAAAATACCTGGATTTAAGGAAGCACAGATATGAAAACTTAGAGCAATTCAGAGACTTCTCAGCATCATGAAGCACTGATGCAATAATTTCAGTACAGAAGGAGAACATGCATAACAGGAAGCTTAATTATAAATTTCAGTCATAAAAATTCTACATAATAGGTTAACAATGGTGTTGTACATTCAATAATTATATGTGAATCTTTTGGAGGCAGATTCTTATTCTGTTGACCAAGCTAGAATGCTGAGGCATCAAGCCTAGCTTAGAGCAACCTCAAACTCCTAGGTTCAAGACATACTCCTGCCTCAGCCTTCCAAGTAGCTAGAACTACAGGCACCTGCCATAACGCCTGGCTATTTTTTCTATTTTAGGTGAGAGGGTCTTGCTTCTGCTCAGGCTCAGCTTAAGTGTTTCTCCTGTGTTGGCCTCCCAGAGTGTTAGGATTACAGGCATGAGTCACTGGCACCCAGCTTCAATACCTATATGGAGTTCTACTTTCACAAAATGGATTCATTCATTCACAATTTCTTATTTTCTTGGTTTTGAGTCAAGTATTTTGAAGTTTCTGAAACCTAAAATTTAATATGCTAGTTTTTCTTTTCTAATACATGAGTTTAGTCAACTTACAATTTAAAAATATTACAGTTGATGGCATCTTGGAATTGATATACCATGGAAGATAAGGCTGACAGCATCTTTGGTCCACCATCTTTCTACTCCTTACATATGCAACCTAGAACACTGGTGCTCCTTTCCCTTAACTATCCCCCACTTGCATAGTGGATGATTTAATTCCATGCAAGACAGGCTGAGAATACCTGGACCCAATAGCCCCTGCTCCATCTTGCTCATAAGATGAATGTTTCGTGATAAAAGTGGCAAGCAGGGAAGAACAGGACTTAACCTTCATGACCCAGTTCCCTCTCTCAGAGCAGAAATGCACTCCAAGTGAAGCAAAACACCATTTTTTCCTCATCTCAGCCACAGTGGAGCAGAGGTTGTGTTCAGGTAAGAAGGCAGGACACAAGAACACGGAAGTCCACAATGCTTCCTGAGCACACTGATTTTATTTGGAACAGAGTATGGGAAAGTTAATAGCCAAGGGAACTATAGAAAAATAAGAGAAACCATGGTAGCAATAAATGAAGGTGTAGATCAGCGAAAATTTTAACAGAGAGGGCAGGAAAGAGAAAAACTGACAGAACCCTTTGTGGGTCTTCAGAGAAAGTTTCAAAGACTAGAAACATTGTGCCCCTTAAAAAGATGCCAATTTTTATCTCATCATGCCATGGAGAAATTCATGCTTCAGGAATTTGTCAAAAACAATGTAGAAATCAGATAGCAATTAGTGTAAGCTAATAGTTGGTCATGACACTAATAAAGGCAAACAAGCCTGATGGAGAGGTAATGAAAAGGGTAACACAGGAAGACCCTGGCTAAAACCAGTCACCCTTTATTTGTTAATATCATGCGTAAATGTCTAAGGTTTCTCTTCCCGATGAGCAACGTCAGAGGTTTCATACTTTGGGTGAAATAAATTCCATTCTAGTAGTCCAGGAAAATCATTAAGACAAAACAAAAAAAGCAACAACAGATACAGTAGGTTGCTGTAATCAGCATCTAGACATGCTAGAATATATATTAAATCTGCTATTCAAAAAAAGTATGAAGTATGCAAAAGCATAAATTATATATATATATATGACAAAATTTAGAAGTAAACATAGCCTTTGAGGGAAAATAAATGTTGAAATTCAAAGCAACCTCTATCATAATAATGTTAGGAAAAACTAAAGGGAATTATTTTTAAAGACTTAAAAGAAGGTATGATAACACAGCTTCATCAAAAGGAGAACATGGATAAAGAATGAAGGGCAATTCTAGGGCTGAAAATATTTCAAATCAATACCTTGATTAAAATTTAAAACTCAATACAGAGCACCAACATTAGACTTGAGGTGACAGGAATATGATCAACAAATTTGAAGATAGATCAACAGAAAGTATGTTATCTGATAAACTGAAAAAATAATGAAAAAGATGTGTATAAGAGAAATGTGAAACACTAGCAAGTTTACCACCACGTACATAATAAGAAGAGAAGGAAAGGAGAGAGCAAAAGGAACAGGAAGATAGATATTCAAAAAACAATAGGTGAAAACGTTCCAAATTTGTTGAAAAACATTATTTTCCACATATAAGGATCTCAACAAAGTCCAAATATGATGAACACAAACAGATCTACACTCCTATACATCATAGTAAAAACAATGAAAGCCAAAGCCATTTTTTGGCTTATTTCTTCTATCCTTTGCATCCTTTGACCAATGTCCACCGTAAGAAATCCCTGCAGCCTCTGGTTTCTACCATTCTACTCTCAACTCCCATGAATTCAACTTTTTTAAATTGTGCATATAAGTGAGGCCATGTGGTATTTGCCTTTCTGTGTCTGGCTTATTCACTTAACATAATGTCTTCCAGGTTCATGCAGGTCATAACAAATTACATAATTGTCTTTTTTTCATTTTTTTATTAAATCATAGCAGTGTACATTAATACTACCATGGGGTTCAGTGTACTGTTTCTATATACAAGTTGAAATACTTTCATCCAACTGGTTAAGATAGCCTTCATGACTATTTCTTAGTTATTGTGTTAAAACATTTATATTCTACATTTAGAGAGATTCACATGTACCCTTATAGGATGAACCATAGGCGTGATCCCACCAGTTACCCTCCCTCCACCCCCTACCCTACCCCCTCCCTCTCCCATCTCCTGAATAATAGTATATTGTATATATATAATACCATATTTTCTTATTTGTTAATTAGTTCTATTTAGCCATTCCACAATGTATACATATTTCAACAATGTGTTGTGCATGATAAATACATACACAAATTTTATTTGTTATTTTCAAAAAAGAACAAAAAAGAGAATATCTAGAAAACCATAAGAGAAAAAAATGACTCATCACATACAAGGGAACTACAATAAGTTGGATAGATGACTTTCCTCAGAAACAATGTAGGCTAGAATGTAGACATGTTCAAAGTGCTGAAAGAAAAAGAAATGTCAACCACAAATCTTATATATCCAGCAAAACTGACTTTCAAGGAAGATGCAAAATAGATACGTCCTCACCCACCAGTGCAATAATTCATTGCTAGCTGATTACAGGAAACACTAAAGGAAATTCTTCAAACTGAAAAAAGGTAACACCGATCATAATTTGAACACACACACACACAATACAATGAGAATTGGCAAAGAAATTTATGAAGGTAACTATAAAATAGTACAGTTGTATATTTGGTCTTTCTCTTAAGTGATTTAAAACACAATTGCAATCCTAACGAATGTACCACTCTGGTGTGGGATGTTTATATGGGAGCATGGCCATATGGACCTCTCTGCACTTTCTGTTCAATTTTACTACAAATCCAAAACTGCTCTAAAATGTCAATTATGTTTAAAAATAAATTCATATGCATGCACACACACAAACTGTTAGGCCTATAACACACAGAAATATAACATGGTTTAAAACAGCAGCAAAAAGAGGTGAGAGCAGGTCTATTTTTAGCTCTCTAAATGTGTTCCAGATGACTTTCCAAAAAGAACATATTAGTTTGCATTCCCACCAGCAATGTAAAAGTATTCCCTTTTCTCCACATCCACGTCATCTGGAACACACTTAGAGAGCTAAAAATAGACCTGCCATTCGACCCTACAATTCCATTATTAGGTATATACCCAGAAGATAAAAAATCACATTACAATAAAGATGTTTGTATCAGAATGTATATTGCAGCCCAATTCATAATTGCCAGATCATGGAAGAAGCCCAAGTGTCCATGGATCCACGAATGGATCAATAAACTGTGGTATATGTACACCATGGAATACTATGCAGCCCTAAAGAAAAATGGAGACTTTACCTCCTTCATGTTTACATGGATGGAACTGGAAAATGTGCTTCTTAGCAAAGTATCTCAGGA